>LPNX010984455.1:28339-113431 GCA_001517045.1 Pseudotsuga menziesii | reverse complement strand
TTATTTAGTTTGTTTTAAAATTGTATTTATATGCTCAAAGAGCTTGGAGAGAAGCGTCCCGAGCTCACTATAATTTTGACAAGTTAAAAGGATAGGAAGGTCGGAATTACAACAAAGATTATGAAACTGAGATCTAATGTGGGTGTACGCAGGGCATTCTAAAAGGAAGTGTTTTTCATCCTCAATGTTCATATTCTCACAGAGATGGCAGATTATTTCTATCCATGGTGTTTTAGGAACTTCCCAACGACTAGTTTCACTATGAAGCTCATGAGAGTTCGTTCTTATCTTGGCTATATTAATTTTTTTCTTTGAACTAGTTAAAACCGAGAGATACTTTTGATCTTCTAGAGTAGGGTTGACGACCTCCTTATAATATCTTAATTTTCTTTTATCCTCTAAATCTTTCTCACACCACATTTTCTCCTTAAACTTACAAGTGACAATATTTTTAATGTTATTTATATTTTGCAATGCAACATTTTTGTTGATCTCCCAACGGTTTAACCACTCCCTGGTATCTTTATACCAACCTCGCTTAAGCCTTAGGTGGTTTTGGCTGGAATTTAAAGCTAGTTTAGGAAGTCTATGGTTTCCCATGTTATTGATTTTGTGCTTGTACTTGATATATATATATATATTTGGTTAATAATTATACTTAATTATTTATTTATATAGTTTATAAAATTAATTTAATTTTTTATATGGTAAAGTTATGAGTGTTTTTTATTTGTTAATAATTTGATGTTAATTTTAACTAGTTCATTTTTAAAAGTTTTATTCCTTTATTTTAGGTTTATGAGTTTTACTATGCATATGTATCTTTATTGGTTATAATTTTTGTTTTCTTTAACATTTTATGTATTTCAAAGTTGTTTTTAGTGGATATTTTCTTAAAAGGTATTTTTTTTTAGACAATTTTTATTAAAGCGTTTTTACTAAAGCATTTACAATGACACATTTTCACTAAACATTTGTATTCAAGCATTTTCACACACAAAAACACTTTCAAAGATTTGAGCATTTCATGGCATCCCTCTAAAACCCTAATCCATGAGCTTGACCTAATAGTTGCATAAGTTCCATTTCCCAACCTTGGTTCTAATTTATTTTGTCTCTATTTTATTTATTCTATTTATTTCATAGTTTTTTCGCTAGTCCTTTTCACTAAAACATTTTTATGGGACATTATTATTGTTGGATAATAACTCTCGAATTCATCTTATTCCTTGGGAAATGCCTTTATTTATACAATTTATATGTCGGTTGTGATTCAACTTCCAACCAATCTATTCATATTCCTACATGACTATTCACATTCAGAATATATTTACAATATTTACATATTGTATATAATCCCGACGGATTATATTCCAACAATCCCCCCCTTAATCCGAAGGGGTGTTAGTAAGTCCGAGCATGTTTCTGAATCTTTCAAACTTTTCTCGTCCAAGCGCTTTGGTGAAGATGTCTGCAACTTGATCATTTGTGGAATAATGTCGAAGATGGACTGTCTTGGCCTCTACATGATGTCGAATCAAATGATACTTTGTGTTGATGTGTTTGGTTCGATCATGGAATCTGGGATTCTTAGCCAGCTTGATTGCAAAAGTATTGTCGATCAATAATGGAGTGGAGTTCTCTTGTTTTTCTTGCAAATCTTCAAGTATATTCTTGAGCCATACTATTTCTTTCATTGCTTCAGCTGCAGCCACATATTCTGCTTCTGTTGTTGAATCTGTCGGAACTGACTGTTTGCGTGATATCCATGAGACAGCTGCTGATCCAAGACTCATAGTGTATCCAGAAGTTGATACTCCTGTCTCCTTATCACCATCAAAATCTGATTCTGAGTACCCAATAAGTTTGAAGTCATCCACCTTAGAGTACTTGAGTCCAATGTCTTGAGTCCCCTTCAAGTATCTTAGAACTCTTTTTGCAGCTGACCAGCGTCCTTCACAAGTTTTATGCATGAACCTTGAAATTATGCCAACAACATAAGAAATATCTGGTCTAATTGTTGTAAGGTAGATAAGTCTTCCTACAATTTGTCGATACTTGGTCGCATCTTCAAATTCTTTTCCTTCGCTTGATGTGAGCTTCATTTTCTGTTCCATTGGAGTAGAGATAGGGTTGCATTCTGTCATGCAAAATTTGTCTAGTAGTTCTCCAACATATTTTTTCTGAGATAGGAATATGTACTTAGGATGTTGAGTGACTTCAATTCCTAAGTAATAGTGGAGATGTCCCATATCTGTCATTTCAAAGATATTTTTCAAATATTTCTTTATGGATGCTATATAGCTCTCATTGTTCCCTGTCATCAAACGATCATCTATGTACACCACAAGATACACAACAGATCTTCCAACTTTCTTTATAAACAGTGTTGCATCATCAAGATCAAAATGTTCAAAATTTAACTTCAAAAGATGCTCGGTTAATTTTTCATACCATGCGCGAGGCGCTTGTTTAAGGCCATACAAGGATTTAACAAGCTTGCATACCTTTTGTTCTTTTCCTTTCACAACAAAGCCTTCTGGCTGAGACATGAAGGCATTATCTTTCAAGTCTCCATTCAAGAAAGTAGTCTTCACATCCATCTAATGAACTTTCCACCCATTCTGAGCAGCTAAAGAGAGTAAGGTACGGATGGTAGCCCATTTTGCTGTAGGAGGAAACGTTTCTTCATAGTCAATTCCTTCCTTCTGTGCATAGCCTTTTGCTACAAGCCTTGCTTTGTGCTTGTCAAGTGAGCCATCTGATCTGTATTTGTTCTTGTACACCCACTCCTCCCAACTGGAGGGTCAACCAGCTTCCAAGTTCCATTCTTCATGAGTGCATCATACTCATTCTGCATAGATTCTTTCCACTCAACTCGAGTAGAAGCTTCTTCAAAGGAAGTTGGTTCAAAGTTAGCAGATAAATTAAATTCACAATCAAATGATACATCCATGTCATCACCTGAATTATCTGCTTCTCCTCCATCTTCATGTCTTTTTGAACTTCTCGTTCCCGTCTTTCCAACTTCATCCAGATGGACACTTTCAAGTGTCTTTGTGGCCCATTTAGGAATATTCCGTGATGGTCCTGGTTGATCAGCTGGTGGTGCTGCATTTCCTTCAAGGTTGAGTCTTCCAAGTCGCTCAATCACATCATCCAGTTGAATCTCTTGTTCAGGTGAAGTAGCAGGAACTTCTTCATGCGGGGGAGTTGGTGCTTCATATGGAAATTCCAAAGGTTGATCCATAATAGGAATCCCCCCTTCAAGGTTTGAAATTTCATATTCATTTTCATAATATTTCTTTGGATGAGGATATTTTTCCAAATGATCAAGCTGTCTCTCAATGGACTGGTCATTTTTATTAGTCTCGAGAAAAATGACATCTCTGGAAATAACAAACTTCTTGTTTACCTCATCATACAGACGGTATGCCTTGGAGTTTTCTTCATACCCCAGGAAAATGCATTTTCTGCTTCGAGCACCAAGCTTGTTTCTTTGCTCCTTTGGAATCAAGGCATAACAGGTGGAACCAAAAACTCTGAGATGCCTGACTGAAGGGAGATGGTCAAACCACATTTCATGTGGAGTCTTGTTACCAAGAGTATTTGAGGGACTTTTGTTTCTCAAATAGGCTGCACATTTCACTGCATCACCCCAAAACATTAGTTTTACATTCTTAAAAAACATCATTGAGCGAACCATATTCATTATGGTTCTGTTCATTCTTTCTGCTACACCGTTTTGTTGAGGATTTTAGGGAATTGTAGTTTGATGTGCAATTCCATGTTGGCGAAGATAATATTCAAAAGCATTTGAAGTGTATTCTTTCCCATTGTCAATACGAAGTGTACCAATTTTAGATTGTGCTTGTTTTTCTATCAATGCATGAAAGTCCTTGAACGTTTGAAATGCTTTTGATTTTGTCTTTAATGTGTAAATCCAGCACATTCTTGAGTAGTCATCAACAAAGGTCATAAAATACTTATTCCCATTGGCAGAAGGAGTTGGCATGGGGCCACATAAATCAGAATGCACTAATTCTAATTTCCTACTTGCTCTGAAATTAGATTTATGGAATGGCAGCTTACTGTGTTTCCCTAATATACATGCATCACATTTTCTCTTCTCTTTGGGAATGGTGGGCAAAGCAAATACACCATTCTTTCTCAACAAACGAAGACTGTTATAATTCAAATGACCAAATCTTGCATGCCACAATAAACTTGATGACAAATTACCTTCTCCATGCTGAGAGAGGTAGGCATAGTTCTGAACCCTTGCAGATGAACCCTTTAGCTTCATCAGCTTCCCATCTTCGCATCCAGTCATGATGACTTGGTTGTTAGAGGACTTTCTTATTTCTACGATTCCATCAAACATGTGGATGGAATGGCCTTGCTGTCGAATCTCCACCAAGGACAGTAGGCTTCTCTGCAACTCTGGAAGATAAAGAACATTCTTCAACAAGAAATCAGGGAATCCAGGCATCTTCAGCTGAATGGTGCCCATTCCCTTTGGTTTAAGACTTGACTTATCTGCAAAGTAAATTATGCCATTTATTGTTTCATTAAGTTCTTCAAAATAGTCTTTTCTAAAAGTCATGTGTGATGTTGCACCGGTATCAAGTAGCCAACAATCTGTATAAGATTAAAGTGAAGTCAGTTCATTAATACCAAGATTACAATGTGCAACAATACAACGAGCAGAATCTAAATATTTACTAGCATCTGGGTTCTTATTGTCATCTTTCTTCTGGTTATGTCTGTCTTTGATGGAGTCCCACGAAGCCCAACACTGATCTGCTGTGTGTCCAATCTTTCCACAACGCTTGCACTTCAAATCTGATCTTTTGCTGGAGTTGTTTCTGCCTCCTCTACCTCTGAAGTTTCTTCTTCCTCTACCTCTCTCACCCCACCATTCTGGATAAGTGTCTTTGCCAGAGAGAGTGGAACCAACTACAGATGCTATAGATTGCATCTTCTGTGATGAATCTAGCAACTAAAACAATAGGAGAAAAAGAATAAAGGTACAGGTATAAGTCTCTGCTACTTTTTACAATACAGTCCTTGTAAAATTACAGCTGCACTAGCTAGAAACAATGTCTTAATAAGCTCTATTCACTATGCAGGTATATGTCACTGCCATAGTATTTACATCAAACTAAAACAATTTTGCAACAGTACAGTTTATATAGTAAGTGCACAGACTTCACAATGACCATACACAATTATGTAGCACTTCAAAATTAAAAGAAGGTACACATCAAGAGCACCTAGCTTCACTTATAGTCTTCAAAATTGGACTCTTCACAATAATCGAACGCACCTAGCTTCACTTGGATTCTTCACAGAGAAAAATATTGCAGTCACCTTGGAGGTCGTAGCAGTCTTCTCAGCTCTCTGGTTCACGCTCCAGTTTTGTTCAATGTTCCAGCAGTATGCAGCTCTAATGATCTTTGGAATAAGAGAAATCACATTATTCAAAAGAAAGTAGTCTTGAAACTTTATGATCCGCAATCTTCAACGCACTTCTTGCAGACTTCAATCACGGAATCAATCCACCAATGCTCTTGCCACGCGCTAGAGTTCACAATGGTAGCAAAAATTCCATAGACTTCAAGAAACTTCAAGAACGAAACCTTCACTTCCCCACTGATTCCTTCAGTCCTCACGCACAAGTCCTGTTCGATTTGGAGAGGTGGTCACAGGCGTAGCTCCACAAAGAGTGGTCGCTGCTCTCAAACTTGAGGTCTCGGTTCTTCTACTTGGTCGCAGCAGCTCTCAAATATAAATTGTAACCAATCCAAGATTGGATAGAGTCACCACCAATTAGCTGATATCACAGCTCGTCGCAGCACTCCACGGTTCTCACCGCATAACAAACAGCAGTATTCAACGATATAAATACTCTTTCACAATTTTACACATAACATCACGAGGAGCTAGGTTTCCTATTGATACAATTTCAACGCAACCCCAAAAAGTAGACAGATCGTCAGGAATGAAGAGGCGGCCCGCAAAAATTAGGGTTTCACCCTTCGCATGCTCGAGATGCAAGGCAGAAGGATTGTCTACACCATCATGGGGAAGAGAGTCAGAGCTATACGCAGCTTTAAGAACAAATGGAGGTCGATCCTCAAGAGCATGGCACGCACCAGACTTTGCAGCCCATATATGGTGGAGTTACAACCTCAAGCAGAGAAATAGAATGTTTTCACAATGGAGAATGCAACTTTTCAAGAGATTGAGTCTTCACACATAATGGAGGTCGTAGATTTCAATGGTGGAGAGTCTCTAATGCCATGTAGCCTACAGCTCCAAAAGGAGGTCGTAACAAAGGGCTAGGGTTCATGGCAGCTAGAGAAGATAGAGGACCCTGCTCAGAAAAACTGTGGAGTCGCAGTTCTAATAAAAATAAATTATGAGAGGAGAGCGCACAGGGGAAAAACGGTCCTCAACATTGAGGACACAGGTCTAAATCCGGCCAGGCCAGAAGAGAATAACGTAGATAATGATGGCGAGCAAACTAGTAGAAGGAACAAGCAGGTGGCAGAGAAAATGAGTGAGCAGTCTGGCAGCCAAGAGGGCGCAGACTATGCACGGTGCAGAATGCCAGACTGCCAGAACAACAAGAGTTATGGCAAACAACCAAGCTCTGATACCACTGTTGGATAATAACTCCCGAATTCATCTTATTCCTTGGGAAATGCCTTTATTTATACAATTCATATGTCGGTTGTGATTCAACTTCCAACCAACCTATTCATATTCCTACATGACTATTCACATTCAGAATATATTTACAATATTTACATATTGTATAATCCCGACGGATTATATTCCAACAATTATTTAGACATTTTCACTACAATATTATCATTAGGCATTTTTAGGATATAGCTTTGAAACCCTAATAGATGATCTTGAACTAACAAGGGGCACAATCCCTTTCTCTCAATCTTCGTTATAATTTATTTCCTCTTCATTTCTTTATGAACAAGTCACATTTGTCAAAAACATCTCAAAAGGAGAGACATGTCTTTGTGAATATATAATCTTTAGATAAACATAGGGAAGAAATATAATCTAAACTTCAAACAAAGTTAGAGAAAATTCTTGATGATAAGGTTGTATCATTTGAGAAGATTCAGAAAGATATAGACATTAAAATAATTGGGTTGGATAAAATGGAGATGAGATTGCAACAAATAGAAAAATTAAGCCAATAAAAGAAACACTCAACCCAAGAAGGATATGTTGGCAATCTAGAAAACCATAATATGAAGAGTAAGATTAAATAGTTAGAAGAACAACTAGATAGCAATTTGGTCCTAAATAGTTTGGAGGGTAAATTGGATATCAAACCCATCAAGGAGGAAATGAATAAGCTTATATAATTAAACCAAGAACATAATAACAGAGCCTTGAACCTCGTAATTTTTGGATTAAAAGAGGAGACACAAGAGGACACATTAATTCTAGTTAAGGAAAAACTACAAGAAAAAATACAAATTGAAATAACTTGTCTCATAGAAACACAGAGGCAACCCCAATGGGTAGCTCAATTCGTTGGAGTACAAGTCCAAAAATTGTTGATATTGAGTTTGGAAGTTCAATTCTCACGAATCCAACTCTATGGGTCCTTTGGGGTTAGGCTCCCAAAACTGGATCCGATAGGGCAAGGCCCATTCAAGTGCCCCCCTAGAATTGTTACTATTGATATAGCGATCCCCAACCACAATTGTCGAGGTTGGACCTAGGCGAAAGAAAAAAAGAACAGAGCCTACGCAAATAATTGAACATAAAGATAGGTTGATTTGTGTTAAGGTGAGCTCTAATGACTATAAATATGGAATACTTACAAAAAAAACCAAGCCTAAAAGGGATAGGAATATTTATAAAATAATGATCTCATTTTAATAGATCAAATTGAATTAAGAAATGAAGTTCAAAAGGTAAAAGAAATTAGAAAGGAAGGAAAATAGACAATAATTAGAAAAGTTATTATTAGGGATAATAGACAATAATATGGGACACTATATATTCTCTCTTGGAACTGTTGTGGCTTTCCATGGAGCAAGGGTTCCATGTTAAGTTGGATCCTGAGTGAAATTGATATTGTATTGATTATTGAAACTGGGAGTGTGAAGAATCTAAGGTCCCTAACACAGAAGGATTTGCCTTGTGGTCGATATGGAACAATAGATTCTACCATAGAGGGATCAAAGGAATAGCTTCTTAAATAATGAAGAATATTTTTCCTCATATTAAGCTTAAGAAGAAAGATCATTTCAATTAGTACTTGTGGATGGAGATTTTAAATATCAATGCTTAGAATATTTATATAGAAATAGGTTATTTTGTACGTATTAATTCTACATTTTATAAGAAGCACAATCTAGATAAAAATTATCCTTACAATGGCTTGGAACATGATATTTCCAGCCTAAGAAATGAATGCATTATCCTCTTGCTAGGAGAATTTAATGCTAGAATAACAACTAATCGAACTATTATATTAAGCAATGGTTATAACCCCAATCATCTATGGCTATATGGGGACATTGTTTTAGCTAGCAGATATAAAACAAACTCTAAAGACTTGGTTGAGAATTTTTTTGGTACTGAGCTAACCAAGTTTTGTAGTTCTCAAGATCTAATAATTTGCAATGGTTTTATGAAGTGGACAAAATCCAACTAAAAGACTTGTATCCATGGTTAGGGAAGTAATGTTGTAGATTATGTGATATTCGATATCTCTGTATATAACCAAATAGTAACTTTTGACATCTTAAATGACCATGAGCCAAACTCTAACTATAGACCTTTAATCCTAACTCTAAGATTTTATAGGCACGCAATCATCATAGCAGAGAATTATAATAACCAAGAGCACTTGATCTTCGATAAAAATAAAATTGATATGTTTAATGGATTTAAATATTGAATTAAACATATTGATAACTAAGGAAAATACTTAAGAAATCTATCATAATTTTACCACAACCCTCTCTACTTCCATTAACAAGTTCTATATCTTGGTGTCATGCAAAAAGGAGAATAGTATGATCAACCCTCGGTATAATAAAGAGCACAAACATGTAAGAAAATTCATTAGAGATGTTTATAATGAGTCTTTAAAAATTTACAAGATATTTAGGTACACATCCCTAATTAAAAGGAAAAATTGTGCTATATAAATAGAAAACAATATTTTTTTAACCTCTGTAGGTAGGTCCTAAGAAATTTTTGAGGAAAATTCTAAGTCACAAGAGTAAATAAAATAATTTCATTGCCTTGATAGACTAGAATTCCTACCTTAAAAAGCTTTATGAATCCCCTAATGTCACAGACAACATTCAAACCCTTTCTACATAGGAAGACGTTTTCTCTTTAGAAGACATAGAGGTTAAGGTCAAGTGACTTCAAAAAGGGAAATCTAAGGACATTGAAGGCTACCCAACCTGAATCTTAAAAATTGGTGTTCCTATTATCATCCTTCACATCCATAGGATCTTCAATTTAACAGTCATACATGGTTTCCCTAAACCTTGGACAAAAAGCCTCACTGATCCTATTTTTAAAAGTAGAGATAAAGATAATCCATCTAACTATATGTGGAGAAACTTCTGCAATAAACAATGAAAATGAACGATATAATAGAAATATTGGAGCACAAAAGAGATTTTATTGATCGCGGACCACTTCGAGGGGGAAACCTCCTTTGAGCAAGCTCAATACAAAATAACTCTTGGATGATTTCATTGCCCTCAACACTTATATACTAAGACTAATATAGACAACGATTACTCCCCATGAATGTGGGATAATACAACATACTAACTGGACGACTTAACATCAACTATTAATCCCCATGAATGTAGGATAATACAACATACTAACGGGACGACTTACAAAGCATATTCATTCAACAAAATATAATAACAAAATAAAGAGGAGGGTTAAAGTGGGTTCATAACATCCCCTCCCTCTTAGAAAAGCGTTGTCCTCAAAGCTTTAGATGTGGAAACGATTACTGAAGCTGAAGGAGTGGTTCCCTTGTAGCATCCTCTAGTTGCAGGTTGTGCCACTGAATTAAGACCTCTAGGATGGACCGAGAGTGAAACTGACAAGTGCGCTTATTGAGGATGGTCTCTGGTTCCAGAATGATAGATACTTCACTATCTCGTTCTGGTAAAACAATCTGTGCTCTTATGTTGGTGCCAATCACTTGTTGAAAGTGAGAAGAAGGAGGGAGTGCCAATTTATAAGCAACTAACCCAAACTTATGAAGAACTCTATATGTACCAGAGATATTTGGAGCGGGCGTTTGATTCCCTTTGATTTTCAAGGAAGATTGCTTGGAAGACTGCAGACAAAGAAAAACCATACCACCGACTTGAAAAGTGTGCTCAGAACGATGTTCATTGGCCTGTTGTTTTATGTGGGTTATTTCCATGTGAAGATTGTCCTGCAAAATGTGAAGAATATGATGTCGGTTTCGAAGAACCATGTCAACTTCCTGAACTAGTGAACTGCTGGGGGTGTATGGAAGGAGTACTAGCGGTGCATGACCATAAACTACTTCATATGGAGTCATTTTAAATGAAGTATGGTAGGAAGTATTGTACCACCATGATCCCAATTTAGAAGTAATGATCCCAAGCTTCTGACGAAACTTATATGTTCCATAGAACGTTGGATCTAGCTTATGACGCCCTGGAAGTTTCAAGAAGGATTTCTTGTAAGGATGATGCAGAAGAAAAACCATATCACAAACTTGAAAAGTGCGCTCATAACAGTGACGATCGGCCTGGTGTTTCATTCAGTTTATTTCCATGTGAATATTTGCCTGTAAAATGTGAAGAATCTGATCTTGGTTTCGAAGAACCGTGCCAACTTCCTGAACTGGTGAACTTCTATAGGGGTATGGAAGGAGCACTAGCGGTGCTGACCATAAATTGCTTCATATGGATTTCGTTTAGATGCGGTAGGGTAGGAGGTATTGTACCACCATTCAGCGAGAGGGAGACACTTTTCCCAATGATGTTGGTGTTCAGAGGTGAAACAACGAAGATAGGTTTCCAAACATTTGTTGATAACTTCAATTTGGCCATTTGTTTGTGGGTGATACCTTGAACTCATCTTCATTTTGGTGCCAGTGTGGCGAAATAGTTCTGGCCAGAAATGACTTGTGAAAGTTGCATCGTGAAATATCTGGTCCATGAAAATCTGTGCAACTGAGGAGGCGACATATGGTTGGTTGAGTGCACAAAAATGGCTATATGGGGAGAGGTGGTCAACCACAACCAAGATCATTATCTTCCCGCCAGATGTAGGGATCCCTTCAATTAAATCGATTGATATATCTGTCCAAACCCATGTAGGGATGGGCCTGATGTTGGGAGGGATGCATCTAGAAAGGAGTGGAATACGATGGTCACCTGGTCTTGAAGTTGGAAATTCCATTGATTCAGCAAGGACACATGCATATTGATCCAAAATTTGTTGTACAAACAAGGAAGCAATGGAGACCATTAATGGTTGCATCTGAATGGAATGGAGCTTAGCGATGACAACATGTGAATTCTTCTTAAGGAGCTTTTCCATGCGATGTGAACTGATGATGCCGAGAGACCCTGGTTGTAAGCCCTTCAATGTTGTTTTCTTCCATTGACGAAAAACTGCATCCTCAGTTTAGCAAAATCCCATAAGATGGGTCCAAGTCTACGTAACCATTGAGTGCCCAAAATCACATCACAACCTCCTAAGGGCATGACAAACATGTTAGAGCGCAAGGTATAATCTCCAATAGAGATACGCACATTCCGACACTTTCCCTTGCAAGGTAAGGTGCCCCCATTAGCAATAATGACTTTAAAGTTGGAGCAAGGATAGACAAAACAATCAGCATATTTGGCGATTTGAGGGTCAATGAAGTTATGGGTGCTACCAAAATCAATGAGTAGTGTAAGAGGGATCTTCTTGAATACTTTAACCTACATGGTTTGTGGGGTGGTGACTCCAGCTAATGCATGGAGAGATATATCTGGGTGGTCATCATGAGAAGGAGGGTCAACATGTGGTTGTTGAATGTCGACTTGGTCATCTACTGGATCCTAAGAAGTTGCACGAATTTCAAGTGCAGGTGGAGAAGCCACATCCAAGAGATAGGGATTTTTCTCAGCACGTTGATGTCCGCGGGTGAATTTCTCATCACAATTATAACAAATCTGGTGTTCCCTATGTGGCCGCAGCTTGGCTTCAGACAATTGCTTGATAGGAGTGGTTCTAGGAGCTGGAGGGATTGGAGGTTTTTGGGAAACCATATTTATGAATGGAACAAAAGTGGAGTTTGGGCGTTGTTGAGCCCTGATCCTGCCCTCCGCCAACTTAGCCAACCCTAGGATTTCCATCATTGTGTTGGGACAAAACATTTTAACGTCAGAGCGGATTGTATCCTTAAGACCACTGATAAAAAACCTCTTGTAGAATGCATTGGAAAATCCTTCTGTGTGCTTGACTAATTTCTCAAATTATGTCTGATACTCTCTCACAGTGCCAGTCTGGCAAAGTTTGGTGAGTGCTCATGTGAATTCATCAAAACCACTAGGGCCAAATCGTTGCAAAAGGAGTTGGTGAAAATCTGTCCATTGGGGCTCTTTGTGATCCTTGATGTACCAACAAAACCATTGAAGGGCTTCACGCTCCAAATGAAAGGATGCAAGTGGGACTTTTGTGACATCAAAAGTGTTATGCATATTAAAGTATTGTTCTTCCTTTTGTATCCATCCAGATGGATCATCACCATTGAAGCGAGGGAAATCAATCTTCGGCCCATGAAAGTTGTTGGAAGAAGAGAACTCGGTGTCTGCAGAAGACTGAAGCTATTGTCGGTTGCTCATGGCTGAATGCTGGAGATGGAGGTTGAGAAATCTTTGATCCAGATCTGCGAGTTTGATCTTGAGGGTGACAAGTTCTTCTTACATTTGTCAGCAAGAATTTTTTTTTTTGTTTTTTTGGTTTTTTGGGGGGAAATGGGTAGAAAAACAAAAATAGAGAGGGTTTTAGAAAAGAAAAAATTTGAGTTGGGAAAGATATGAGTGGGTAATTGAGATTGCCTAAGTTTGGGACACTTTCTGAAGGACAAGGAACAAAAAATGCGAAGTTCAGAAGCAGGGTGAAAGAATGGGAAAATTTGTCATAGAGGCACAATGAAGTAGAATTTGGAAATGCAAAATTTGAAGGCGATTGGGTGAGAATTGAAGAAGTTATGACAAACCGTAAAAATAGACAAATTTGGAATTTCGAGCTTCAGGAAGTGGAATTTGGGATAGGGTCCTTAATGAATGAAATATGCAGAATGGAATGACGAGGGTGACTATGAATTTTCAAGGGAAATGGAGCTAAATCAAGGAAGATATGGCTAAAAAAACATAAATTTATACTCTCTTTTTTAATGAAATGATCTATGGCGGTGCTAGAAAGCTGTGTTTTATCAACTTGAAATGGAGTAAATGATCCGTGACAATTCTGGAATTCTGTGCGTTATCAACTATAAATAGATATGGACCCCAGGTATATTCGACTTCCTAATTGTTCAAAGGTAGTCACTCGGACACCAAGGCTGTCTCAGGCTTGAGTATTGGGGCAGTACCCTTCACTTCACAGCACAGGTAAAACTGCTAACGGCTTGGCCAAAAACGACAGCTCTTTGGTTTTCCTCATGGATGGGAATCTAGTCAATCTGGTGGGGATCGTTGCCCTTTTCGCTCGGAAGGTCCTCTCAATGGCTAGCTACTTCGGGGTTCCTATGCTACTCCTCACAATGAGTTTCAGGGTTATGCCCAAGTACTTCCCATAGTTAAGCGCATAGGGTTTATTCTCTGATCCGAATGAATAGTACCGATGCAAGAAGAAGAACTACTGCAATAATCACAGTGCCAGAAAAAATGTGACACAAATTCCACTCGATGCCCAAAAAACCTGTAATTAGAGCTAGGGTTTTGAGATGAAATTTTAAAATCAGCATAAACTAATCTATATTGATCAGAATCACTATTATAGCCTATTTCTGGAACTCGAACAGCCACTCTGCTTCTACCCACGCACTCGATCAAAATATTTTTACTCTGCAATTTCCGCAGCCGTCACCAAATTCTAAAAAATTACTGATTTTAAATCCGCAATATCTCCACTTCTATAACTCCAAACGAAATGGCTTTTTTTTGAAACTGTGTATTTTTGCAAGAGAAATTAAGATAAGCAACCTTTTTCTTCTAATTCTGTCCATAAAGTTTCATAAATTGATCTGAAATCCACCACCCAATTTTACACTCTTTTTTTTTGGCCAAAAATAAGAGAATAGAAAAAAAAATTCTCACTTGTTCCAAGGAAAGTGCTCTAATACCATATGTGGAGAACCTCCTACAATAAACAATGAAAATGAACAATATAACAGAAATATTGGAGCACAAAAGAGATTTTATTGATCGCAGACCACTTCGAGGGGGAAACCTCCTTTGAGCAAACTCAATACAAAATAACTCTTGGATGATTTCATTGGCCTCAACACTTACTTATATACTAAGTCTAATCTAGACAACTATTAATCCCAATGAATGTGGGATAATACAACATACTAACTGGACGACTTAACATCAACTATTAATCCTCATGAATGTGGGATAATACAACATACAAACGGGACGTCTTACAAAGCATATGTGTCCAACAAAATATAATAACAAAATAAAGAGGAAGGTTAAAGCGGGTTCTTAACACTATAGGACCATTATGATTAGTCCTCTTTTATCCAAATTATATGGAATTATTTTGGAAAACAATATCAACATATGGCTAGAAAAGTCATGGAAAAAGAGCTAAAGGCTAGGCAGAATTTCCAGGATATCATTCTACTATAGACCACCTTGTCACTCATCGAATCATTACTGAGGAGTGTCACAATAATAAAACTAATCTTGTGTTACTTTGTTGGCTTTAGAAACGCATTTAACACAATTCCCAGAGCTAACCTTTGGAATAGATTAGAAGAGATAAAAGTCCATTTTTTGAGTTGTTGCGATAAGGTTGTACGAGAAGATTATTACCAAGTTTAAGAAATATAAGGGCTAGTAAGAAGAAATTAATTGTAATATAGAACTCAAGAAAGGTTGTCCCCTATCCCCTACCCTTTTTGGTATTTACATCGACAAAATAGAGGGTTGTTTGAATAGGTAGGTTGTGTTGGCATGACTTTGGTTGTTATCATGGCCAATCCTTCTTATATGTGTTGATGTTATTGTTCTTATGGCGAGGAGCCCATACAATATCAATAAGAAACTAAAAATTATCAAGGATTTTTTCTCTAGTATGGGCATGACCATTAACACTGAAAAACAAAGTTTATGATAATCAAATCCCAAAATATCACTTATAATAATTTCGTGTATGAAAATAACTTGGAGGAAGTGACTTCATATAAATATCTCGAATTGATATTCATCATAGACTTAACTAGAACTATAGCATTGAAAAAATGATTAATGGAGGGTGGAAAGCTTATTATGGACTTGAAAACAATTGTAAATCTGGAGACCTTTGGATTTGGGATAGAAATAAACTCATCTTTGAGACTCTCATCATTCCTATTTTCTTATATGAATGTGAAGTTTGGGGCTGCAACATCTCTAGAGAATAATGAAGAATGATAGAGCAAATCCAAAATCACTTTATAACATATAACCTCAAAATTAAAGGCAACACATCATATCTTATCCTCCTAATAGAAGTGAGTCTCTCCCCAATTGAGAGCATGGCTATGACTAGCTACCTAATGTACAAGAATGAGATAAAGAACATGGGAGACAAGAGGCTTCCTAAGATTGCTTCATAGTCTAGGCAAAACCACCTACATCTTAAGTGAGGTTGGCATAAAGATGTCAATTTTAGGGCAAACCATCAAGGAGTCGAGGAAGAGGTCACTCTACATAATAGTGATAATATTAAAAGTATTATTACATATAAATTTAAGGAGAATATCGTGTGATAAAGAGTTAGAGGATAAGAGAAAATTAAGATATTTTAAAGAGGTGATCAACCCTAATATTTAAGATAAAAAAGTATCTCTTTGTTTTAATTAGCATAAAGAAGAAAATCAATACTGCTAAAATAAGAACAAACTCTCATGAGCTCCAGAGCACAATAGAGCACTGTACAATCCCTAAAATGCCATGGGATGAAATAATTTGTCATCTTTATAACACTAAGAGGGTTGAATATGAAAGTCACTTTCTCATCAAATGTCTTCCTTACAACCATTTTAAAATGCAATTTCATAATATTTGCTACAATAATCACCTTCCTAACCTTTTAACTTATGACAAGTATGGTGATTTAGGAATGCTTCTCTTAAAGATTTTTTAGCATAGAAATAAAATACTAAATAAAATCAAGTGAATCCTTACCCTTTCAAAGTGACATTAATAACTAACATCATCATCATCACTTATAAAAATAAATTATATGTAATGTCCCTTCCTCAGTGGATCCTTAGTCATCCCTCTAACCCATCTAATCCCTATGGGTTCAGGCATAAATTAAATAATTTGGTAAGGGATTAATTTTGGGTCTGTTATCCACTAATTTTTTAATTGGTGGATTTTTTCGGTGAGCCACCAGAGCATTGAACAAGCACACTTGTTCGTGATTAGAATTCAGAGGTCCGCTAGCCTTTTCTTGGGAGTCTGTTCAGAACTGTTGTAAATACATGTTCATACCCCCTTGGGGAGATTGTAAAAAATGTCCTAGCATTTAATTTTTTATAAAAGGCTCGGCTTCCCAGACTTGGGCATCAAGTCAACTAGCCCAGAGTGTTTTTTCCCTTGGTTATTATTGGTTGTTGAACAAACGACCAATAATTTCTAAGTTTTTCACTCGCTCCTCCAAAGCTGGGGTAGTTGTCATATTGTTTCGGCCTTGGGAGGTTATTAGAGCCTTCGTGTCAGTGTTTTTTTGTCATGCTAGGCATTCCGATTGAGTCGTATGAACATGTACTAGGTCCCCCTAGAGTTTCGTTGGATTCCGAGAAATTTTAACTTTTTCGTTTTTTTAAGCCATTTTTTAATGGTTTAATTGGAAAAATTCAAAATGTAATAAATGGATGGTCCGGAGTTCGTTTTCAGCATGGTTGGGCTCATTTTCAAGCCCGGAGCAGCATCATTACCCCAGGGGCCACTTTCACCATCACTCGGTCAGCCAAAGCACCCCGTAAATCATCATTCAGTTAATTGAGCACCAGAATAGCATTTAAATGTTAAAAGTGAACATTTTGACACTTGGTCAAAATATTTTTAAAAGTCAAAATCAAATTTTTTATTGGTAAGTGGTGACTTGGCATGGGTTCCTCATGCCATGTAACCCACTTAAACATATGATATGAACAAAACTTTAGGTTAAAGGAAGTTGTGAATTATTTCATGAAAGGAAAGTGACGTGAGGGTGAGGAGACGGTTCACGCTTAAGTGGAGAAAGGGTGGTGAGGGAGTGGGGTGGAACCCTCCCACTTATGATATTTATATTAATTTAAATACATGATAAATAATGTAGCTTTCCAAAACGGAGTGGTTACTAATTATCAATTTGGAGGGTGACGTGAGAAAAGCTCACGAGTGGTTGTAAGCATACGAGGTGGACTCCTTTAAAACATTAAACGACTTTTAAACCTTCGTTTAATGACCTTCCAAGATGGTCACGAATCATTTCAAAGGGTGATGACGTCAAAATGTGAAAGAGATTCACGCTTGCAACATTTAAACCTTCGTTTAATGACCTTCCAAGATGGTCACGAATCATTTCAAAGGGTGATGACGTCAAAATGTGGAAGAGATTCACGCTAGCACCGGTGTAAGGATGCGCTGATATATATGGAGGGTGTGATTCTATGGGTGTGGACCCTTTACATACACGTCACTCAAACTCAATAAATAAACCACGTGATAATTACCACACCATTGCAATTTGTTTTAAAGCTTGAATTATTTCATAAAGAGGTTGACGTGAGAAATGGTCACGATTTCATTAAAAGGAGGTGATGTCAAGGTTTGGTGGAATCGTGGCTTGCCATGGGCGCCTTCCTTGATTTATGGCCACCAATCAATCGGCTCCCTTCAATCTCAAAGTGTAGCAAATCGCGGCTCCAGGTTTCATCTCCACTCAAGGTTTGCACCTCCACCACATACTCGTGTCTCCTTCAAAAGCTCATGCAGATCTCTCTTGATTCACATGGATACCCTTGGCAGCTTCATACTTGATGGTTGATGTTTCCAAAGGAGGGATGGAGGGCACCTTGCCAAGGTGGAGGCCACTTCCCCATCCATTTTAATACAAGCTTGAGTGAAGCGATGTGCACTCCAGGCTAGATTTGATTGGGAAATCGATTTGATGACTTTGCTATTTGGCTCTCTTCATGTGTCAGTTCTGTTTTAAGTTTTAGGATGTTAGTTTTTGTATAAATAGAGAGGCTTGGCTCCTCTCTTTTTCATGGATTTTTATGCAGAGAAACTCTGTCCAAACTTTGTAAATGCTTGTTGCTTTATGCAACCATTGGAATAAATTTAAGGCTTTGGAGGCTCATATGGTTTGATAAAGGTGGATGAATGCTCTTGATGGATGAGGTGATTGTGTTCTAATTTTCTCTTTCATGTCTATTATGATTAAAGATCTATGCTTTAGAAGACTTCTGTAAGCATGTAAGAACAATTATTTGTGGTTTGCAATTTAATTGTTTATTGCTTTACTCTTGGAAATCGAAAGTAGCATTGTTTATTCAGTCATATTTCATGCGCTTTTACATTTCAATTTGTGAACAATACATGATCTAATCCATCTTTTGGCAAGTATTTGAGTTATTCTTGTGCAGATCAGTCCATCCAACCAAGTAGAAGTTCGAGCTCAGCTGCATCCTCTTCTCTTGGAGTCAAGTGCACTTTCGGTAATTGCAAACTTTAAGGAATCCAAGCATCCTTAAGAAGATTCACAGGTTTGAATATTTTCTCTTGCTTTCATTCATCTTTCAAGGTAAAAAATTTCTAAATTTTTGGGTTAAGGGCAAGGTTTGGGCTAAAGTGAACATTCATTCACTTAGCCCTTGCCCCGGTTGGCTGCCTTGTTTATTATTTGCAACCTTTTAGGCTTTTTATTTGCAGCGATTCATTCCTATCTTTCGCTGTCCACTTTTCCTCACTTTTTACCCTTTTGGACAGCCCTCTTTTGCCTCCTTTTTCCACTTTTTGCAGCCCCTTTCCATCATCTTTTTTGACCATCTTTTGGGTTGTACTTGCAGCCTTTTTCATCCTCATTTGCAGCCTTCTTTCTCTGATTTGCAGCCCTCTTTCTCCCTTAGTTTCCAGCCTTCTTTGACTTGTCTTTTGTCCTCTTTACACCCCTCTTCCACCTCTCTTGCCTTGCCCTTTTCTTTCCTCTTTTCTTCCTTCTTTTGGGTAAGTTTGGGTAGTTGTTTTTAGCTAGTTTGTAGATCTAATTTCAAGTTATTTTTGTCAACTAATATCATAGCAAGTGTGTGTCTAGAGCTCTTAGTTCATGTAGGTTAAGGAGAGCCCAAAGGCCACAAACAAGCAAGGAGTGCAAAAGAACAAAAAAGACTTTTCACTCTTCTATCATCCCCTTCTTTCCCTGTTCCTCCGAGCAGCTAAGAAAGGGTCACCATGATCATTGTAAAAAAATAAAAATAAAAAAGGCTGAGTGGAAGCAAGTCTCCTTTCTTTTCTACTTCCCCTATTTTGGGGAAGTGTGTCTTGTGTTCATTTTCATGATTTACTTAGTTCAGTTTTCCTTAAGCAATTAGTTTAGCTCTCTGATTAAACTTAGTTTTATTCTTACTAATTGCTAGTTGTTCCTTAGCTTCATTTCTACTAATTGTTAGATTCATCATTGCTTGTTGGTGTCTTGTTATAAATTGTTAAATCATAAAAAGAACCAAAATCTCTTGAATCTCACCATAAGGTGGATCAAGAGTGCTCTCTGTCGGAGAGTTTTAATCAACCACCTTTAATATTAATTGTTGTGTTTGTTTAATCAAATCATCCATAAGTAAGACTCTTGAACTTGCAGAAACACAAGTCAAGAGCACTCTCTATCGGAGAGCATCTTAGGTTTGCACAACCCTTGCATTAGTTTCATCTAGATTAGCTAAGTCTTTTGAACCACTGTCATAAGACGAGGTCAAGAGCACTCTCTGTCGGAGGGTTTTAATTAATTAGCTTAATAAAATTTGCAACTCACGCCCCTTTAATTAATTAACCTCCCTCCCTCCTTGCCGGAGTATGCTATGACTGATCCTAGATCGGAGTACCCAGAAACGGCACTAGACCTTTAAGCCCCGCAAGAGTAACCTAATAACACGTAAACACCTTGTAACCAACGCATCGACGTTGTAGGGATTCTTCCAAAGTACTTCCTAGTAGAGGCGTCGGAACCTTCCGCTGTCATAGATTCTCGACTAGCTAGTCACTTGACAATATCAGCCTGGGATACTGGGTGGGCTCGACATGTCTTCAATGGAGGGAACTTAGAAGATTCTTCCGGCTTTGACAAACCTTCGTTGACACCCTAAGCAAGACCACTATTAAAAACTCTTAAAAATTACCAAGAGCGCTTGCAAAACCTAACATTCACTGGCATCTTTTGGGATTCACATCTTTCTAAACACGAAGCATCTCCGATAATTTTACTCCATAGGCACTGGTTCCATCTTTTAGCATTGTTGATAATCTGAGCCATTTGTCCATTGAATGTTTGATTATAAGTCATATCTATGAATGCTTTATTTATTTTTGTGAATTGCTCAAATATTTGTCTATCTTTTAATTCCAGTGATAGCAACGTGGATTGCTTTGTCTTGTGCTCAATTCATCATATTAATCATCTAAAATCACAGAAACTCCTAAACAACACCCATCCCCATCTGAAAACATTTAAAACTTAACTTAAACACTAAACCATAGAAAACTCTTTGTTAGGGACTACCCCCCTTGGCTTCGTTAGGAGTTAGCCTAGACAGAGGAGCTAGGAGTAGGTGACAGTACCTAGCTCTGTGCTTGCCCCCAAGGTCACACATCTCCCACTTTCCTAAGTGAGGAGACAGCTTTCAGAAGATTTATGTTGCCCGTGTGCAATCAGCGAACAACATGGTCTATAATTATCTAGTGTAATTAAATTCATAAGAATGATGTAGTCTACACTATAAATATTTAATTATTAATTAATGGTTTGATGAGTTGGAAATTCATAGGTCGCCAATGAGGGCGCATAGGTGTTTAGGGATACCCAATGAGTTGTCATTCCAAAAGGAAACTAGAAGAAAAACATTGAAAAGAAGGAAGATGGAAGGAAAGAAGGAAAGTAATAAAAAGCAGGAAAGCAACAAATTTTCCAAAAGCAGACTAAGGCAGGAAGGCAGGAAGGCAAGAAAGGAAGGAAAGTCCACCAAAAGATGAAAGTCCTAATCTAACTAAGGAAGGCACAATAATGAATATAAGGGTCCAAAAGCAATCCATATTGTCCAACAATCTAATAGAGCCTATAAAAAAAGAGGTTGACCGCACCATTCACATATTTTATGAGTCTTCTTGTAAGAATTAAAGAGCTATAAGCTTTTCAAAGACTTTAGAGATGTGCCCCTTGTCACCAGTTGGGAGATGCACCCCTATTGTTCACTACACTAGTTTATCTTCCAGCTAAAGTTTGAGGAGGATGGAATTCATCCACTTTCATTGAGTTTTATCTCAGGTTTTCTATGTAGTTGCGGCTCCATTAGAATCTAGATTAAGTGTTGAAGATCCAATACTTTGAATTATTAGAGTTTGATGTAATTTTCCAATAATCTAGTTGTTGTATAATATGGTAATGTCTATTTAGACTGATGTGGCTACTATCATTGTAGTTCTGAGATGTAATTCAGGTCCTCTTCAATAGTATATTTTAGTATTTAGCTTCAATTCTATAAAAATTCCATATTTTAATGAATATTTCTCCCTATGCTCTAGTTATTGAAATTTTTTGACTAGTTTTCAATTTCGAAGTAATAGACTTATGACCATCTATTTTTTTATCTAAAAGTTGCTACTAGTAGATAAGAAAAATTTGAACTCATCCCAACCCTTAGACTTACAATTCATTACCCTTCATTATTGTTTGGGTTTGCATGGAAATTGACTAGTTGAGTAGTCCTAAAATTGTATTTTTCCTCCTAGCTCTTAAACTTTGACAAAAAGAGTCCAATTATATTTATCGGTGTTTTTATAGCATGTAGGGGTTTAGATCAGTCCACCCATTCTAGTTTTGCACCAGAATCCATTGGGTTCCGCATAAATCGTGGGGCCATTACCTTGAAGCCTTTGGTTTTACCGAAGGAGTCTACCCATGTGTGATGTAGCCCAAATAATGTGCAACTGTTGAAGTTGGGAGTCTAATTAGGTTGCTATAGGATGTATTTAAGCTGTAATAGGTCCTAACCTCCATCTGGGAAAAATTTGGGAAGGTTTAGATGTGTTTGAGTCTATGTTTTCAATTTCCTAGCTTAAACTAGTCAAACTAGAGTGAGTGTGCCTGAAATTCCATTTAGGTAAATTGCAGTGGTATCAGAGCATGGTCCTCTACACATGTGAGCAACAAGTACAGATCTAGCTTCAAAGTAGAGAAAATTTTGCAATCATGACACTTGTTCCAATTAGTGATGATTTCGAATGGGATGAGGAACAAGCATCATGTTCGGATGATGATGTCATGTATGTTGATGGTGGACTGCATGTGATGCAAGAGAATGGAATGTGTCACACTATATACATTGGAGGTAGAAGGCCTAATTTTGAAAAGAGCAGCAAAAAATCAAGAGAGGAATCAATTTGTTCCACCTCCTAGAGTAAAGGAGAAGAAAAGAGGACCAACTGCAAATTTTCATTGGATGTAGTTGTTTCCCACTTTATGAGATTTTTTGGATCCTCTTCAGGAAGAGACTGCAAAAATATTGATCCTAAGAAAACCCAAGAGGAAGCTTCATCAATCCTCTTGAACAAGAAATATCCAAGGACCAATCGGTCATCAAAGGAGAATAGCAACAATCTTACAAAAGAAGAACCTTGTGGTTCCTCTAATGAATGCATTGAGCAGAAAGACGAAGACATCAAGCTAAGGAATGAAGGTAAATCTGATTTTTGTGGCAGAAATGTTTTCTTGCATCAATCTGAATAATTCCTCATCTCATGTGATGAAAATGAGAGCATAGATTTTTCTAATGCTAAAGTGGGTATTAAGGATGAATTTGGTGTTGTGGATTCATGCCACAAGCAAATTGATAATACATTTCAACTTTTAGAAAGCATGCATATAACCCTTCCTAATGAATGTTCCTAATCAAATGAACTCGATGAACATTCCACTGGGTTGACTACAAAGGAGATTGAGGAACATTGCAAGAGGGGAGTCCAAGCCACAATGCAAGAGGTTGTTGACAGTGTAGAGAGTGAATCCACTCATGGACGCCCAAGATTCTTTGTTGGCGAGTTTGATATCACTACAAGGGAGATGGAAAAAGAGGATTGGTAGAGTTGAAACCACTTATGGAGCATATTTAGAGGAAGAAAAAATAGCATCCCTCCAAGCATCCTTATAAATTCATTATGGAACAAAATTAAACCACACACTAGTTGAGAATGAACTTAGAAGTTTGGCAGAGGAACATGTCATCACAACTCCACCACATGAAGAGATAGAGGTGTCACAAAGGTATTTCCGCAATTCTGATTTTTGCATTCATCGAATTCCTTTGTTTCATCTTGATATGGCAACCACTTCGGTGAGAAGATTGGCATGGTAGATCCTTCTATTGTTGAGATTCAATTTTTTTAGAAGACTAAATTGTTAGAAGAGAGTTTGCATGAATCTTAAGAGTTACACGAGCACCCATGTGACCAGATGTGTGTGGATAATTGTGCACATGAAATTTTGGAGCAACCTCATATACGAGGTAAACAAGAGGATTTTTCATATTTACAAGTGCTTGAAGGACGCATTGACTTGCATGATGGTTTCCAAGGACCTGTTTCACTCCAGGGAGATTATGAGCTTTCTTTATGTAAAGAAGACATAGCTCTAATGAAGGTGGATGATTACATCCCACTTGGATTAGTAAGCAAAGAATCCTATGCATCCATGGATTGGGTGGGTAGATACATAACCAAGATGGATACCCAAGGGTGTGCAAGACTTGTTTACATTGGTAAGAGTTACTTTTGCATTAGTGATGGATTTATTGATCCATTTTATATTGTTATGTTATGTGAGTAGTATCCAAGGCATCTATGGTTGCAATATGATGCCTTACCTACACATCCATTTATACATTGGGGGAAGAAATACACAACATATGAGGTTTTATCTCGTGGCATGAGATTTATTGTGAAGCATGGAGATATTATGGGGGATATTGAATACCTCACCACCATTCACGGCATAATTATGAACTACTTACATCATATTGAAGGCATTCAGAAGCCACTACAAAAACATTAGAAGGTTCTTGAATACCTTCCACATAGAAGGCCACCTAATAAAAGAGTGAAGCACAAGATCAAGTTGAAGGTGGGTACACCACCTAACATGAGAACATCTTCAAAGCATCCCATCGCTTTGGAAAGAAGAAACTTGCATCCACATGGAAGACATCATTCCCTCTATGACAAACCCATCCTAACCATCATGCATGCAATGGATAAGTCTAGTCAAAACTTAGTGGAGAGTCAATGTGTGGTCAAGGTTGATCACAATAGTTGGATCTTTTACATGACACAAAAAGATCCTAGTGGTTGGAAACAAAGATTGGTCAGTAAAGTTCAAGTCTATAATTTTGGTCATGAATGAGAAAAGGGATAAAATAATGTAATAGTAGATGCACTTCTCTCCCTAATGGAAGATTCACTTGATTGGGAAATTCATCTAGTAGCAGAAAAATCCAAAGCAAAGTTGTATATGAGTTGCTGAATGGTTGGTTCCTATTATCACATACATTGTAGTTGGGCTACCATGATGCAACATCTAGATATTTTCTCTATTTCCTAGCCAACCAGAAAGATGGGGATACCAGATGGATCATTTTGCTGAGTATTGATATAGACAAAGCTTATTCTAGCAGATGCAAAGCATTCCCTTGCCATGACTGAGATTTCCCTAATCCATTGAGATGACATTAGTGGTGACACAGTTTATTCGGGAAGAGCAGCAGAGACGGTACCCAGTTGACAAATTGGAATTTCAAGCAGAGACAGGTATATGGTTGAGTAGGTATATAGGTGGTTTTTGGATTGATGATTGTCTCTATTGGTTATTCTAGTAGCTCTAACTTAGCATTACTTAACTTACTGTGGTACTATTTTTCTTGATGACTTATATCATGAGTAATTATGAATTCTTGCATGTAAGGACTTTATATATGCTCCTCTCAAACAAGCTTATGTTATCTAGCTAAGTTGGTGTCACCTTCATTGTTTTCACCCATCTATATTATCCATAATGATGTATTACCTTGACTTGAAATTTGACTTGTGGGAGTAAATACACTTTTCCCCCACTGAGTTTATGGTGACATACCCCATGTTGTATTATGTCTCGGCTCTGAGTTGTGCAATAAAACTTGTTGAATCCTTGATCCTTCTGGGCCAGGAGAACCCATTGGTGTTGGTTCCTGAGCATAGGTGAGTTGGGTTTTGAATCCTTGAATTCTCTAGTCGGTTTCCCCCAATGTTTGGTCTTGAATCTATATATTCCCCCTAGTTTCCTGAAGAGTTGTCAACTAAAACTTGAAGCAACATGTTCTACCATCATTACATGCATTATGTGTTACATGCTATATATTGTGAAATGCAAGCCCATGAATAAATTTGTAAATTGTGTCTTTAGACACAACTAAAAATGGTTATGAAATGAAATGTCAAAGGCCTAAAAAAAGGTGGATAAATAAATGATAAATCTAAAGATTGTTGGCCATATTATTAAAGGTAATGATTAATTCCTCATGGATCCTACGAGTTTTGATGTGAGATGGAGTAAGGGGAAACTAATTCTAAGTGTCCCCTAAGATCTCATCACTACCATTTCTTGTGTACTCAATGCAAGGGTCCTAGAAAAGATCCTCATGGAGCTTGATGCAAGATTGGATGTGAGTTGTAGATACGCTTGTTAAAGTACTTGAATGACACTCTTCAGATCAACTCACCCATTTGTGAGACACCTCCATTCCCTAATGTTCTATGTCTATCATGAATAAAAGTGGATTTCCTTTGTCCCCATGTCTAAAATATCACTATGTTAAATTCATCAAGTCATCCTCTTTAACTTGTAGCCTTGGTTTCACCACCTCACCCACCATAGCTAATAGCCTAAGATTTGTAAGAGAGCATACTTAAAGGGCTTTGTAAAAGAATAAATGGTTACTCTGATTTTAGTAGATGATGTTTACTTATATTGTTGTTTCATTTTCACGCTATGAATGTTTAAGTTGGCTGCTAACATAATCATATGAGATTCATTTTTCGATTGTGTATTCATGATTATCCATATTATTGCTCCACCTTCAGTTTGGGTGCTTTTGACCTAGTCAAACTAGTTGACTAAGTCAAACACGGTTCCCAAGACAATGACTACCAAAATCAACAGTGGTTATATTTTCTCCAGACATGCCCAGGACCAATACTGCAGTCTCGGTTTTCATCAAATGGTTACAGTTATTAAGTTCCAAAGTTTATTATTATTTTTAATTAGTTCTGGCCATTATTTTATTTATGAGATGATGATATTTTTTGTTCTCCTAGGAATTTCAATGGATCAGTGAGTATGAGTAGTCACCAACACTATTATACCATCAGATTCATTTTTGCAATCATTTTGCCCCAATTTTTAGCCAATAGAGAGTTATGATGATTTTTATTATTTTCCTAGATATTGTACCAACAAAAATGAACTTTGAAATCACTTGAGGAAATCAATTTGGCTAGGGAAGTCAAGGAAATGGATTGGGAACAATTTTTTATGATGTATGATGGATTTTCATATCACTTTGCACCAGTTTCACCCAACTCAAGGGTCCAGGTTATTTTTATTGGCTCCTTTAGGGGGGACTTCCCCCATAGGGATAAATTGATTAAAATGACCAAAATAAAAGTGTCTAAATCAAGTTGTATCTTTAAAATATGTATGGGGGGGAGCTAATGATCCCCCCATGTCCCTTAAATGTTAAATTTTCAAAAATAATGATTTACCATGTTGTAAAAATGGGATTTATGAGGTAATTTGCCCCCCTCAACTGTATTGATCCATGTGAAAATAAAAGATGTAATCTCCACCATTGATAATGTTTTAATCTCAACCGTTGGATGAAAAAGTATTAAGATAAGGTTTGTGTCTCTCAAAATATATATAAAGAAGAGACCCCCCTCATTGTATTCCATCGGGAATTTGGTTCTTTGCTGGAAATATTAATATATATATATATACAAATCGCTTCAGGGGGTTTTACTTGTCAATTTTCCTTAGCATTCGATTCGTGTTACCTTTAGATTTCTTTTGCACGTTTTTTTTTTTTCTTGTTTGATTCAAATCAAGCATAATTTTAGTTTTACTTATTGTGTTTATTTTCCCTTGACAGGAGGGGCACGCTAGGAAAACTGAATCCTCAACCAAAGATAAAAATAATCATCCAATTTGACAATGTTGGACAAAGGGAAACATATCATGGCATCTCTCATTTTCTGATAAGTTAAATTCTCTTCAAACTTTTTTTTCTTCAGTATATCCTTTCTCGGGCAACATAAAAATAATTAAAACCCTTGTAATCAAACCCACATTTTATAGATCCATAGGTTCTAGTTCACGACAATATTAAATATTTAAAACCTACTTCTTAAATCATTTAAGATCCCCATATCTAAATTGTTGTGATCATTGGACTCCATTTTCCCACCTAACGCATTGGTCTAGCTACTAGAAGGGAGACACCCTCCTTGGGGAAGTGGCCATTTTGAATTCCGTGAACTAGGTATTGCTAGATCCACTTTTAATTGATAGATCCATCATCTAGCATTAATTATTTGTGTCAAATTTATTTAATTTATTCCTATTTTCCTCTAGATCTAAATTTTGCACTTAAAACCCTAGGGAAAATTAGGGGTTTTCACATACGCACAATTTATCCCTTAGAATTTGTCTCAAACTTTAATTAATCATAAGAATTAAGGGATTCAATCAAGATACCTTACATCATCCACTTAGATTACTCATATACCGAATCATCTTGGTAATAGGGACGCCCCCAGTCTTAGCTATTTTCTTGGTCTATAGTGCCACTGGCTTTCGCTGGTGTGGCAACTGATACTCTTTCAGAGGTATTAGTTTTCATAGGTCAGAACTTTGGTTTCCTTTCTTGAAGTTTTTTCGCTTGCATTATCCAACTCCAACATAATGGGCATGTGATTAGAATATCCTCCCATTTCTACTCATTATATTATCCTTAAAATATCATTCAGGAAGGGTTCTGAAATCAAGAAGCGAACAATCCTCTTGGCTATTGTTTCCTCCCTAATTCTTTTATTGGTCCATGTTGGAATTAATTTTGCAGGTTTAATATCCAATAGCCTAGCATCCTCCAAACAAGTTATGAAAAATTATGTTAATTTTTCCACCTATGCAATTGTTATCCAAACTTTTGTTTTCCATATAGAGAATTTTAAATCCACTCCTACTATAACTAGGTACTATTTGAACAACTCCATGTTGAAAACCTTATCCGAGTACACTTGTCTATTATCATACGATCCATATAAATTCAATATTGGTATTTCTTTACGTAGTTCAATTGAGAAGAGAACAACTCCCAAACCCGATTCACAAGACCATGCATCAATACATGTTAATATTATTTCTTTCCATCTTGGTATCAACCCCCCTCGGGTCTTCCTCTGGTGTCGTTAAAGGAGAAACCCCATTTCCGCAGCATATTCTTTAATTTTGAAATGATCTTCAACCCATCACCCATCGTTTCTTGCAATAATATGACATTGAGCCTATGAAAGTCCACAAATCTCTTCAGGTCCATTTTTTTAGAGTGACATCCCAACCCTCTGCAATTCAATGAGAGGAATATCATGGAGCCACCTCGAATAGGGAATTCACTCTAAGAGTCTCATCCAGAGTTTTTTTGTTTTCCATCTTTTGCGTTGATATTTCCTTGTCTTGAGCCAAATTTAATAGTGATTTCCTACCCTGACTATGAGATTTTGGGTTTTTCTTTTCCACGAGTCCTAGTCCCCCTTCCACGCTCCCCACTAGGATTATTCTACCTTCTTTATTGATCTCAGGTCGTACCTATGAGGATCATCTAAAGGGGAAAAATATTTATCATGGGTTCTATTGTCCTTGGTTATGAATTCCTTGGTTATAGTTTCCTCAATTATCGTTCTTCCAACATGAACAACCATATTCCTGAATTCCAATGATTATATGTGAAGTCCCTTATTTATCATCATTTTCATTTGAGAATATTTCTCCCACCCATTTTTGTATAGAGGGTCATCCTCAATAATCCTCTTCTCAAAAACTAAATCCATATCTTTTAAAATTGGAGATAAGGGTAAGTTTATCTTTGAGGACATACCTGGATTTAAATCCAATGAGAAGGATTTTGGCCAAGAGTTGCACAAAGCATTCATCACCTACTTTCCATCTTTTGTTGGCAAGGTGACTCAATCTGGGAGGTTTCTTCGATTGAATTATCATTTTTTTTAACTCCCCCGCATGCACAGCTAGTACCACATATCCCATTAGCTTGGGTTCATGCCCCTTATGATCTTTAGAGACCCTAATCTTCGACTTTGTTTATTTCTCCACCTTTTTTATCCATATATTTTTCTAGAATGTCATATTGCATTCGCTCACCACATGACCATACTGATGACACCTTGCACATTTGAATGGGACTCCTATGTAATCCAATTGCTGCATATGTGAATGAGGGCCTTTTTGAAACATAATTTCCACCACCAATCCATCCCTCAAATCAACTCCGAAAAGTACTTTTGCAACTTTGATCACTCTTGTTTCCATGAAGCTCATGTCTATGTCTAAGAAATGACCAAGCATGTTTCCTATTTCCTTGAAGACTTCAAAAGACCAGAGCTCAATAGGAAATCTAGGTAACTTCACCCATATTGGTGAAAAGTCCATTTTCTTAGATTATGCAATAAAGAATGGAGACCATTTTTTCGGGTAGAGAGACGTTGTCTCCCATTTCCAAAAACCCTTTACGACCGTTAAATCATCATCCTCCAATTGGAACATGAACCCAATCCATCCTCGAAAGAGTATGTAATATTTTATGCCATATCCTAGGAATGGATCCCAAAAATCCACCAACCATCTCATGTGTGATTTTTCACCCATGCACCACCCAAAGAATCTTCCAACCATATTCAAATTTGACACACTCACCGCATCATTCATTTTAATGTCCTCCCCAAGCACAAGGTTCATCTACGCTGTCTTTTTCTTAATACACGTCATAATTTTCTTTCTTTGTTCACACTTTTCCATTAGGTGTATTCCATCCGAATGGTTCAGTGAACCCACTCCATCAACCACCTTCCTTAAAAAGGATTCATTACCTTCATATTTATCATCTCTTGATTCATATCATTGGTTCTATGTGAGAAATTTCTGTATCACCCCTTTCCTCTCTGTTCGCTTATTGGCTTCCTCCCTGTTCTAAGTGCTTCTGATTTTTTGCATTGGATATGGAAGAAGGTACCACTACCACACACACCTACACACCATCCACTCAATTATGTGCTTTCCCCCCTTGTTTACTTGGATCTCTCTTTGAGTTAGGGTCTCCATCATTAATTTTATCTGCTAGTTGGAAATTACTAGTCGATGATCCGTCAATTATTAGGTGTATGCTTATTTGTGCATCTCTCGAGTCTAACAACTCTGTCTTCTTATTCCTGACATAATTTACCAACATCTTTGCTCTGCCTAATTTGTCTTGACTACTATTCTTATTGCATGTAACTCCTCTCTCCAATCGAGGAGGACCTCAACTACCAGATGTGTTGTTGTCAGAGGCAAGGTATCCTTCCATCTTCCACCTATCACATCTTCAAACATATCGACAATAATATTTTCTTTGTACCCTAACATCTTTTCATTTAACCTCCTTAGGATTCACCATGCATTGTATTACTTAGTTTAGGGTTTAACCAAATGTCCTTTCCCTCATATGGATTTGGACTATAGTCCACTAGATCCAACTCTATTTCAAGATCCAACTCGAGTTCAATGTTTGATTTGTTCATAAATAGTTTATCCTTTGGTTCATCCCCACACTGGTCCATTTCATTTTGGTCACTTTCTTCCCTCAACCATATTTTTCGAATGATGTTTTTCATTTTCCGAAGTGATCCCATCTCTCGCTTTGTTCAAGAATTCTTGAAGTCCAATACAACTCTTTGGTAATTTCGTTTCTCTATGCCCTATTCTATTAACAATTTTATTTTAACACATCTCAAAAGTTTCCTTTCCATATAGAAGTTGCTTGTCGTTGTAAAACAAAATTCTGTACATAGCTGATATTGAAGCGGCTCGTCTATTTATGTTTAAAAAATGAAAAACTTGGCATATATTGTTTATAATTAAAAAATAATATTTGTAAAAGTAAATTTTACAAATATGGCATGGTATGATGGTTAAGCTAAAATGAAAAAGATAAAATGGATAAAAAAGACCAACTTACTTTTTAAAAACGAAATTGTATCAAATGGTTAAATTGAAGATAATATTTAATAAGTAAATAATGGTAAGTATAAAGTTTGATTAAAAAAATTGTATCAAATGGTTAAAATTGAAGATAATAATTAATTAATAAATAATGGTAACTATAAAGTTTGTGTTTTTGGAAAATTATTTATTACTTTCCCTTATTCATAAATAGAATATTTGTTCTCTTAACTACTCAAATTATATTTAATTAACAATAAAGTTTTAAAAATATAATGTAATGTATTTAAATGGAATTTATGGCATATTAACTCTAGTTTGATTAGTTTAAGCTAGGAAATGAAAAATAAATACTTAAACACATCTAAACCTTCTCAATTTTTTTAGATGGAGGTTAGGACCTGCTAGAACTTAAAGACATCTTACAACAACTTAATCAGACTCACAACTTCGACAGGTGCACATTCTTTGGGTTGCATCACACGTGGGTAGAATATTTTGGTAAAACTAAAGGCTTCAAGGCAATGGCCCTAGGATTTATGTGGAACCAATGGATTCTAGTGTAGAATTGGAAGTGGATGGTTTGATCCACTCCAATTGATAAAGATAATTGGACTAAGTTTGGCAAAGTTTAGGAGATGGGAGGAAAAATACAATTTCAGGACTACTCAACCAGTCAATTTCCATGCGAACACAAACAACACTGAAGGGTAATGAATTGCAGGTCTAAGGTTTGGGATGAGTTTGAATTTGTCCTAGATACTAGCAACAACCTTTAGATTAGAAAATAGATGGGGAAAATTTAGTATATTACTTCGATACGGATAACTAGAGCATAGGTGTTGTTAGGGAAAGTGTCCCTATGGCTGGGGTGAGGCCACCAATGTACTAGGGGCTCTACAGACTTACATGACTGATTATGCGAGCATAAAACAAAGCAAGTTCAAGGGTTAGGAGGATGCATACCTTATAAACTAAAGGTTGATCAAAGCTTTCCCTTTAGCCCTCCTTTTTCCCTTCCACTAAGGAACCTGCAAAAACACTTCAAACCTTCCTCAAAACAATTTGACTACATATAAGATATTTATATTAAAAATAACATGTAACCCTAATCTCATAACATCAACATATAATAAAAAAATTGAGATACAAACATCCATTGAACAATGATTTGGAAAGGAAGAATGCCATCTCTTATTAATTAAATGAAACTAGTACATATATACCTTCTCATTGATCAAGGCACCTCATGAAACCTTCATATGGATCTCCTACTTCTCTCCTCCAAGATCTCAATCTCCAAGCAATGCACTAGGATAGATGGCAACTAGGGCATAAGGTAGGGTGGGTGAGAGATAAAATTTCTCTAACATAAGAGTATTGTAGGCTAAGTCCCTTTCATGGTCCCCTCTCCCTCTCTTATATATCGAATGGAAGAGATATGGTCGAGGAAGGAGCAGTTACAACCGAGGAGGCAGTTCTAAAACCACCCAAACCACCTATTTTTTTCAATATTTTATGTATTTTTGGTCATTTTTTAGCTACACATCGGTGGACCAAAGGAAAATAGTGTGTTATAGGCTAGTGGAGCACTAGTAACATGCGTGTGCAAGGTAAAAAATGTAGGTACACCACAAGAAAGGGGTGTTTTTGTGGAAAATGCATTTTTTGTGGTTTTTCTAGGGGTTTTCGAGAGAAGTTGTGGTTTACAATTTGTTCATTAGCTCCTTATACATCCAATGAACCATGAAATATGTAAGGGCATGCTACAAAGATTCCAAATATGTCTCTTCCATCCACATATTTCCTTTGGGTGATTGACAATATCGTTCATAAAGTGTCGCCATGCGAGCAAACATGTAAGTGTCGTCACAGATGGAGAAGTGTCGATTTTGGCTATAACAACAGGGAGAAAGATTAATTAAAATTTAGAATTTCTGTAGAATTGAAGCTCAATACTGAAATATAATATTGAAGAGGACATGGATTACATCTTAGAACTGCAATGATAGCAACCACATTAGTCTGAATAAACATTACCATTTAATACGACAACTAGCTTATTAGAAAATTACATCAAACTCTGAGAATCCAAAGTATTGGATCTTCAACACTTCATATAGAGTCAAATGGACCTGCAACTACATAGAAAACCTACATAAAACTCAATGAGAGAGGTTGAATTCCATCCTCCTCGAACTCTATCTAAAAGATAAACTAGTGTAGTGAACAGTATGGGTGCATCTACCAACTATTGACAAAGGGTACATCTCCCAAGTATTTAAAAATATTAGAGCTCTTCAATTCGAATAACAAGACTGGAAAAAGATGTGAATGGTGCACTCACCCTCTTTTTAAAGGCTCTGCTAGATTCTTGGACAAGATGCATTACTTGTGGACCCCTATATTCATCATTGTGCCCTCATTAGTTAAATTTAGACATGCTGCTTTTGGTGTCTTTTTTCTTGCTTTCTTGTCTTCCTCCTTTAGTTTTATTTTGGAAACTGAATTGCTTTCCTACTTTTTATTACTTTCCTACTTCCCTTCCACCTTCCTACTTTTCATCAATTTTCTTCTAGTTTCCTTTTGGAAGGACAACTCATCCCCTCCCCCCCCCCTAAACACATATTCTCCTGCATGGGCCACCTATGAATTTCTAACTCATCACGACATTAATTGATCCAGATGGAGATCGGTGGCCACACACCTATTCCATTGGCTCAAAACCATTGTCCATTGTGACAGTTTCCTAGTTATTTTTCTACGTTTTTATGGGTCCCAAACTTTCGAGGCCGTTTTGAGGCCCTAAACGACGTTTTTTGGGAAATATTCCTTTATGGAATTAAACGGATTCATGGTCATCGGTCTAGTGCTCGGATATACCTTTCCAATGGGCTATCGATCACCCAAATCGGAGATCGTATGCAAAAGTTATGACCCCGGGAAGTTGACTGTTCAACTTACCACCTTGGGGCCGCAAAGTTTATGACGGTTCATCTTCTAGGGTTATGTTTTGGACTTTTAGGTTTCTCACCCTCATTATTACTATAAATAGGCCCCTTTGGCATCATTTTGTATTCAACTTGGCACAGATGAGAGTAGCAGCCACATCTCTTCTCAGAGATAGCTACCACCATTCTATCTTTTGTAATTACAGTCTGTTCTATTTCCGCCATTTAATAGAATATGTGTTTGATGTATCTCTGTTATCTTTGCAAAATGTCTGTGATTATGATTATGTATCTTTTTTTTTCATTTCGTTCACACATAAATCCGAATCATTAATTAATAATTAAATATTTACACTATTGACTACATCATTCTTAAAGATTAAATTTAATTACACTAGATAAGTATAGACCCAAAATTAATCCCTAACCAAATTATTTAATTTTTTCGTGAACCCATAGGGATTGGATGGGTTAGAGGGATGACCAAGGACACACCATGGAAGGGAAAATATAGTCCTCCCCACCCAATATTTCCTATCCTCAAGCAATTGCAATCTTGGGTGCTACAACAGTTGCTCACCTTCCCATGTTTCATCTTCACTAGGTAGATCTTTCCATGGAACAAGGTATTCTTTGATTGTTCTATTTCTCAACTTTCCTTCTCTTGGCTGCAAAATTCTCTTAGGCACAAGAACCAATTGTCCTTCATCATGAAATAAATGAATCTCCTTTGATGTTGTAACCTATAGTACTATCGCTTGCACGAGATAAGAAACATGAAATGCATGGTGTACCTTGCTCTTTTCTAGAAGCTCTAACTCACAAGCAAGTTATCTTATCCTCCTCAAAAATTTGCATGGACCATGTGGCATTGACTTCAACTTTGTAACACTCTTTCCTTTCAAGGTAAATTTCTTGTATGGTTGTAAATTTGAATGTGCCAAACTAATTACTTGGAAGTATCGCTATGTTTGGTTGTTATCTCCGTACATCTTTGGCCCAATTTAGTATTGTCTACAAATTTTCCTTGATTTCCTCTAAGATGACTTTATTTGTTTGGATCCAAGCTCTTTCTTCTTGCACTCTGCAACCTCTAAAAATATGTTCCAAATGGTTAGGAACTTCATACCAATATCATGCTTTGAAAGGAGACTTTCCAATGGATATGTGGAAAGTAGTATGGAAGTTGAATTTTCCAATCTCAATTAATTTCTTTGGGCTTTACCATTAAAAATTGGCCAATATCTTCTTCATGTGAACGTTGACATCATATTGTGCAATCATATGACCGAGATACATGATCTCAATCATTCAAAAACTCACTTTTTGGCTTCTTACATACAAAGGTTGCTCTGACATAAGGGTTACTACAATATCCCAATGGTGCACATACTCTTCCCAAATCTTGTTATAAATCAAAATGTCATCAAGAAAAATTAATACATACTCACAAAGTTGCTTACCAAACACCTTATACATGCAATATTGGAGTGTAACTAGTGCATTATCCAGTTCAATGGCTATGAATAAGGATTCATAATGGCCACAATGACAATATGTAATGTCCTATTGCAAAACTTCTCCCTTCAAGCTAAACTAGTGATGACCAATGTGGAGATCAAACTTGGGGAAGTGTTTGTCCTCCTGCATTCCATTCATTTCCTCTTCCAGGATGATTGTGGATGAAATTGGACTCACATGGAACATATTGAATCCTAGCTCAATGAATTTCTAAATGTGCCTTCTACTTTCTCATTTGAACCTCTTGATATGTTTGAAAATTTGAGATATCTTTTATGGAGCTTTTACTCTCGTTTTACAAGAGTGCTCAACTAGGAACGAATCATGGGAATCCCTTATAAAATACTTCATAAAAAATGATTTTGGCACCTGGGAGATGACTTCATCCATGATTTCAAACTGTTCCTCTTGGAAATGTTATCACAAATCTTGTAGTTGCCCCATGAGGTGATCCTATCCAGGATGGAAGAGGATATAAGTCCAATCCATCCTGGATTAATGATAACAATTTTGTGAATTTGGTTAATGGCTTATGGTGTCCATTTGTTGATCCTCAAAAGGAATATGTTGCAATATAATTTGAATAAAACCTAAAGAAAATTTAACAAGAATATATCAAATGGGCACATGATATGAAGATACATGATGAACACACATTGGCGTAAATAGAGGAAGGATTAGAGGCTCTGCATAGCAAGGAGATGGTTGGTTTTCTAGATGAGATCTACAAGGATCAGGTCAAAATGATGGAACAACAACATAGAAAGTTATTGGATGACAAGGAGGTTTTTTGGAGGCTAAGAAGTAGGGCTTTATAGTTCTCATTGGGAGATGAGAACACTAGTTATTTTCATAAATATACAAATTAGGGAAGAAATGCAAATAATATCTGGACATTGAAGAAGAAGGATGGAACCGAGGAAGAGAGTGTTGAGGATCTAGATAAAGAGGGAGTGGATTAATTTAGTGACCTCTATAAGGAAGAAAGTGGAGTAATTATTGTTGAAGTGGTAAAGATGACTACCTTATTCCCATCCTTTGTCACATAAGATGATAATCATAGGTTAATGGACGAAGTGACAAATGGACAACCTAAGGTGGTGCTATATTCCTTTCAAAAGGATAAAATCCTCGGCCTTGATGGGTGACCGGTAGAGTTTTTTCTTGGATTCTTAAAGATCATTGAAGAAGATTTGTTGCGAGTTGTTGCTGCTTCCAGAATCTTAGGTAGATTACTAGAAGGCTTCAATGTTTCTTTTATCACTCTGATACCAAAAAAGGATATGCCAACATCCTTTGAAGAATACATACCCATATCACTCTATAATTGTATATATAAAATAATTGCAAAGGTCGTAGCTAGAAGAGTAAAAATACTACTACTAGAGGCTATTTCTAATTTTAGTTTGTGCTTCTTGAGGGAAGAAAAATTCATTAGGCAGTGGGAATCACACAGGAAGGATTGCACACCATCAAATAAAAAAAGATCCCAACCATTGTGGTCAATATTGACCTCTCAAAATCCCATGACAAGGTCAACTGACTATATTTAAGAATGAGGATGACTCATATGGGCATGTTGATTCAATTAAAAATTGGGTAATGAGTTGTATATCATCGGTGTCCTTGTTAATATTAATTAACATGTCAGCTTCTTCATTATTTAGGCTATAAAGGGGACTCAGGCAAGGTTGGCCAGTATCACCACTGTTGTTTATTATAGTAGCAAAGGGACTAAGCAAGGGTCTGTTAGAAGCCAAAAGGACAGGCACATTTAACAAAATAAGGATGGGGAGATCCATTTACTTGACACATATATTGTTTGTGGATGATATACTACTATTTTGTGATGGATCTAGAAGGGATGCAACTAAACTTGAGGAGATTTTGGATTTGTATTGTACAACAACATGGATGAGGATAAACTTTGAAAAGTCAACCATATCTAGGATGAACAAGGGATTAAAATACTTGGGTTTTTATATAAAACCAAATGATTATGGTACCAAGGACTAGGACTAGCTCATAAAAAAGGTAGAAAAAGTGTCAATGTCTGGTACAAGAGATGGATAACCATAGGAGGGAGACTAACACTAATAAAATCATTTATAAAAGCAATACCAGTATATTAATTCTCATTATTCATATTCCAAAAGCTATGATAGTAAATGTTAGATAGTTGAGATCGAGATTATTTTGGTTAGGAGACAAGGAAAAGTGTGGCATAGCACTTACTAAATGGAAAAAGTTACTTGAACCAAATATAGAGGTGGAATGGGACAAAAAAACCTATAACTATTTTCTAAGGAGTTTTCTGCAAAGTGTGTTTGGCATTATTAACTGTTGATGGGTTGTGGAGACAAGTTCTAAAGCATAAATACATTGAACCAAACCCTATAAAGGAATGGCTAAGAAGAAGTCCAAAAAACATTAAAACTCTTCAATTGTATGGAAAGCTATAGTGTTAGCTTTTCCGCCAATGGGAAGACTGCTTGTCTAGAAGGTGGGTAAAGGTGATAAGGTAAGATTGTGACCTAATCTGGGGTGACCTTGATATCAACCTAATCTGATTCTAGGCTCACTTAACAAAAGGATCAGTTATAGGACCGTTTTTATTGAACATAATTGCATTTAAGGCTTGAATCCAATTTGATTATTAAACACTATGAATCTGATGTTAGCCTCATATATCATCACTTAATGCACTTAATGAACATAATTGCAACATGCATAAGAAAACATAAGACGAGATATCAACATATGAGGCGAGAGATCATTGAGTTGTTAACAGAGTTCGCCAAATCTTGGCTGCATCTTCGGGGTCTTCTCAATTGCATATCCGCTTCATTCTCTTCTTGAAATATAATGTCCTTTACAAAGGGTTGAATTCCCACATCATCAAGTGGCAAAATAATTCCCACAACAAGTGGAAGTATCGAAGAGATGATTTCATGTGTAAAGAGATGATTCTCACAAGTGTGTGGCTATGTCTCTCCTACAAAAAGACAATCTCCTCTGACAAAGGTTGATACCTCACACAAGCATGCAGCTATACACCCATTACAACATGGTGAATATTCATCTTCAAGTCACCATGAGACAATAGAAAGTGCACTTCATGGAAGAATCCATGGTCTTAAAATCGACCTCAACATGTGTGCACCTATACAAGTCAACATATAGAATGAAATAATTTTGGTGGCAGACTCGAGGGTCTTCAATACCACCATAAAATATACAATTGACTACTTATTTTTCTTATAAAAATTATCATGGGATTCCAATAGTTACATGAAAAACTATAATCACAAACAACCCATAAAAAGTGTACCAAAATAAATGCATACTTAAAACTTATATTTGTTACCCAAAGTTTGATTCCTACTCCATAATGTGCTAAGTCCGATGGCTTTAAAACTTGTCAAAATGACTTCCCTTTTCAAATGGAGTTCCCCCTAAGCTTGTTATAAGGGTGCTTATATAGTGCATGGGGGTTGTAACCATGCCCCACTTTTCATGGAAACAAAATTTGAATGGTGGCATAAGTATAAACTAGCACCAATAATGGATGCCAGCCAAAGATTAAAATAACCATGCAATATGGTTAAACCATATATATATATATATAATGGTCATATCCATAACCATATGGAGTTTTGTTGAGTGAAATCCACGATGGCATGCCTTATTTTGGGCATATGATCCAAACTCTACCCAAACCATACTATAATACTTTATATGGTGATTTGTTGTTTGACTGTCATGGTAGGTCTATAAACACTAGGATTAAAGAACACAAATATGACATTGTCCATGACAAAACAAGGAGATCAACCCTTGTGAAACATGCCCATTACACTAAATACCACATCAAAATTGAGGAAAGTAAGGTGCTAACAAAATTGGTCACTGGTCCAAAAGAAGATTTAGAGAAGCTATCAAAATCGTTAAGAACCCTAACTTCATTAATAGGGATGATGGCTTGGTCTTAAGTAAGATCGGGTTGCCTAGAATTAAACCTAATTAATTAATTAATTAACAAGTTTAATTTCACTAATTCTTATTAAATACTAGTCTAAATAATTATACTTAAAAAATTATATGTTAAAGTTGGTTAAATAAGGAATCTTCAGGTTTCCATTTGGTATCTTGGCAAACAAAATAGGTTTAGTCAGCTAATTCTCATTAATTTTCAACTATTTATATTATTTCCCTACATAATTCTATCCTTGGAAAACATATTTGTCTTGATGATGAGCCTCAGTAGAGGGCTTGAAATGTTGAATTGATACCTCCTTATCACAGAGTAAACTCAAATTTCTAGCTTACAACATGTCTTCCTGTGATTTCTCAACTCATACCAAGTAATATTTGGCACATTGTTAAAGGCTTGTGGTTGGTGAACATGAGGTTGCGGATTCAAATCTTGCCATAATCCCAAACCTTTGTTTGAAGCAGATGACTATATGGGATAATAGAGGTTTCCATGTGGCGACCCCTTATTGGTCCACTTGTTCCATTGTGGATGCCATGTGTTGCAGAAAGACTAGCCCACCTCAGTACCACTAAATTCCAACTCAACTGTGCCAAGTCATCTTGACCTGCCATGTGTTATTACAGAAGGTTTCCTCGTAGGTGATATACAAACCATGTGGCACCCTTTCAGTGATGCCACATGGCACCCTTTCAGTCGTGCCACATGGAGCCATTTGTGCCAATATTCACTTCTTAAAAATGGTGTTCTACCAAAACTTCCAAAGTTGATATCTTCTTCATTTGGAACGAGTTTGACACGATTCAAGCGGCGTTGGAATCATCTCGACGAGATCTTCTCGATGATCCATATTTGCTAATATTTGAGGACTCTAAATTTTTGGCCTTTTAAGATCCTCCTAGATCAGATTGGTAGAATATATATGGATTGGATGTGGAGATTCCTTTAGGATGACAAAAAAATTTAATCTAATTTATGCAACATAAGGGGCTATATAAACTATATCAAGTGACTGATTATGATTACACATCAATGTGGAAACAAGTATGGAAGGATGTTGGTAGATTAGGACTAGGTGGAAAGGGAGTTGTGAGTGGGACCATTACATCAAATCGTCGTGTGCTAACCATGTAGGGATAAAGGATGAAGAGGATAAACTCCTCTGGTCTAAGAACCCAACCATGGGTCAATGTGTGACAAAGATAGGATATAAGATGTTATGTGAAGATTGTCCCATGGAGGAACCAACCTGGTGGTGGTTGTTATCGTGGAAACTAAAAATACCACTTAAAGCATGAGTATTTATGTGGATGTCTCTAAACAATAGAATTCTTGCATTGTGTTCGTGTCAAAGAAGAGGTACAAGTCCTCAGGAGGTGCTCAATGTGTAAGAATGAAGAAGAAACTACATACCATATTCTAGTTACCTGTGAATACACCAAGGAAGTATGGAAGGAGGTGAGGAAACTTGTTGGTATCGTTGTAGCATGGACATGTGCTTCTATTGAAGAATGCTTAAAAGGATGGATAAATAATACATATTTTGACAAGATGAAAGCACTCCCAATTATTATGGAGTGGGGTGTATGGCTATAAAGAAATGCAACATTGTTTGAGGAGAAATATGTTCTAGCTACACAGTGTGTTATTTAGGGTATGAATATCATCAAGATTTTCCCACATAAATCAACAATTAAAGCTACAAGACAGGTAAGGAATGGAGCTATTAGCAAGTCAAAATGTTGGACCTTCTTTGATGGAGCTTTTGATGATCACTCATTGGTCACTGGAGGTGGTGGAAATATTTACCTACAAGAAACACATTACTACAAGTTTAAATCATCTTTTGGAAGGGCACAAATAATGAGACGGAATTCATGACACTCAAATAAACCCTCATACTGGAAGAAGGGCATGGTGCAAAAAATCTTCAAATATATGGCAATTCTCGTATGCTGATACATTGGATGATGCATACATGCTTATTGGAAAATTTTACATTGAGGACCATAAACAATGTTCAAAGGATGAAGGAAGCTTTTACCACACTCTCTTTTGCGCATGTTTATAGGGAAATGAATGTTGATCCTGGAAAGCTATCGAAAGAAGGATTTAATCTAGAAACAGGTAGATGGATCATTTAAGAAGTGAAGAATGAAATCACCAATATATATGAACATGGAACCTTGTATTATATATGAGTGTCTTGCTCATTTTCTATTTGTTGAAGGACGTGCAAAAAGGGACACATCTTTTAAATAAAATTCTAGCATGTGTCATAGCTTATTGCTTCAATCCATTTTCGATTCCTTTACCTATTTAAAGCATTTGAAGAGATTTTGAAATTGGTCTCTTCAAGAGATACAGATGTTGCTTTTTTTCTAGAAGAAGCTCAGCTAAGGTGTAAAAGACAGGGCTTTTACTTAATTTGTCAAATTTTGGAATATCATCAAGCAACTTACAGGAGAGAACATTCTAGATTTCAAATATTGGAAAGCATCAATCGAGAATGTTGTAACACTATCATCTCTTATGCTCACATTCAAGCAATTCAATGTACATGCTAATAAATTATCAAAAGAGAGATTGGTTGGGGTACCTCTTCAAATATATGAGGATGAATATAAAACTTAATCATGTTTTAGATAGTACTTTAGGTCTCCATTGGAGGATTGTCTATGTCAAGAGTAACTTTTGGTTGGTCAATATTTGGAAAAATAACTACTAACTTTATCAGTAATGAATATTCATTAAATATTATGATGCATCTATTTTGGATTTTCATTAAATGTTCATTCATAATATTTAATGAAAATGATGAATTTTAATTTTGGATTATGAGAGAAGACTATATAAACCATTATATGCTTAGACATATGTGAAAACATGAAGACAATGGCAATGTACTTTGTTTAACATGTGATATATTGAATACGGAAAAGAAAAGACTTTTTTTTTCAAGCAGAAAATCATTTCTTTTATATTAAAGAAACATGTTACTACTCAATAAGGCATAAAACATAGAGTTTTTCTCTCTAGACACCAATCCCTCCCAAACAGACCGCCACTAATATGTCAACACCACATTATCCACTTCACAATAGATCACTTAAAAAATACAGGATCTCTGCTCAATGATCAACCCACTTAAGCTCTCATAACACACAAAAGACAAACACAATATAAATAGGCATAATAAGATAATATCTAGATAAAACCCTCTAGTGCCCGGTCCATACAACAAAAAATACATTATGTCACCCGTATAGTCCAAGGTTCAAGATTCAAAAATATTAAAAGTGGAGGAGGTAATTAATTCCCCCTCCAAATATTTAGATAGTGAAAAAAGACCCATAGTAAACTGTAGTGCCACATTGGACAATCCATCACCCATCACATTGTGTTCGTTGTATATATGCTGACAGTCAAAGCAAAGAAAGTTGTACTTGAGGGCCAAAGTACATGCACACCAATGATCCAGTTCAAGTACCTACAAGTTAGACACACTGTTAGCCCAGTCGATGATAATTCTAGAATCACCAAAGACTCTCAGCTGAGGGAGACCCATGATAGAGGAGGCAAAGAGTAATCCCCAAAGGGCCAGAGTTCTCCTTTGGTATCCGTACATGGGCCACATCCCAATGAAAGATGAAAAAATGGGTCTGACTGATATACAGGACCATCCCAGCACCACCAAAACCAGCTTGAGCTGCTCCATCGCAGAAACCCATAGCCACACCCACCACAGGAGCAACACCAATATTTCGTGTCTTCTGCACCCTAACAAGTTCAGGGAAATATGTAATGAGTTAAAGGATGCCGATCTTAATAAATGAACCTGATGTCTCTATCCTGAAATATCACGGAGTTTCTGGCTTTCCAGATAAGCCAGTTGCAGAAGAATAGTAGATATAGGGGCTTAGACCCCATTCTCACCCAGTGATCCATGAAGACACCAAAAGTACAATCTTCCCATAGAATAGACAAACCAAAATGTAAAGCCACTGTGTGGTAAACTGCTTTCCCAAATGGACAATACCACAAAAGATGTTCAACAAATTCAACTACACATAGATGGCCAAAATTTGGACCAATCTGGCCTTTAACCTGTAACAAATCCCAAGTATGAATTTTTCCATTAATGTACGTCGAAGTGAAACATTTTATCTTAAGTGGTGTGTTCCAGGACCAAAGTTCCTTATGCCACCAACGGTCCACCACCTCTAAATGTATGCCGACCAAGTACTGTTATGCGAGCTTAGTCGTGACTTGTCCCGATTTGTCAATGTAGGACCAAACCAATCTGTCATTTCCTTCCCACAACAATATCCCTACCAAAGATAGATTGGATACATAATTCTCCCATTCAACAATCCATGATCCAGATCTCTAACAAAGAACCAATACATACTATTGATGAGCAAATCGCAACCAATTCTAATCTGTTCAAAGGTCTTCAGGCCATAATCCTGTAGACAATCAACCAAATACTAAGAAAAAAAAACACATACACGAACTGTTTAAAAGAGCATACAACATGCATAAGCATATGAACACTGTAATTCTATTTATGAGATATAAAAATATAATTATGATTTTTTTTCTTAAAAAGAACTTTTATATAAAGTATATAAAATTTATCATATACGCTACCTATCACTTGACGAGACTTTCTTACCGTCAACGTCAATACTTCATAATTACTTTTAAAAGGCAAACGACATTATTAATAAAAAAACATCTTAACTTTTTCCTTAATCAATGTATATCAACTTTTCTTGATAAAGATATTTGATTCACTTTTGCTTTTTCAAATGCATACGGCGCTTTTGTTTATGCTTTGCAATTCATCAATGTACCACATTACTTAAAACTCCTTTAAAATAGTCAGTTCAAAGTTGTTAAAGTCTATCAAGTATCACCTTTATAATAAGGTTTTGTATCTTGATCATTAATGTGTACTGGTGTTTGATCATTAATGTGTACTGGTGTTTAAGTTAATATATTTGATTTATTTTGTGTTTTGGTTTATCCACTTAGAGAGTTTTATCCATTTACTTAGAGATGTGCATTTTTACACTTAAGTGCCTCAATGCCTTTGTGCTCAATGTGAGTGACATATGCATTTTTTAAAATAATAAAAACAATATATATATATTAAAGAATTTATAATGTTTAGTTAAAATTTGAGATAATAATTTTTATTAATGAATTTGAATAATAATTCATAAATTTTAAAAATTAAATATTATCTCGTAAATTTTAATGAATAATTCATAAATTTTAAAAATTAAATATTATCTCATAAATTTTAATGATAAAATATTATAATTGTTGAACCAACATTCTAATAAAATGTTATAATTATTGAAAGAAAATCATAGTTTCTAAATGTTTATTTAAAAACATGAGATAATAACTCCTATTATTGGCGTTTGAATAATTATATCTATCTCATTTGTTTAGAATATGAAATAGTATTCCATAAATTTTAAAGATATAATATTATAGTGTTTGGAAGAATGTTCCTACATTCAAAATAATGTGCCATTTTCTTCTTCTTTTTTTGTTTATTTTTTTTAAGCAGGAAAATATATTGCTTTTTGATATTCCATTAAGAATCGAATAAAGCAATGTTTTGTACTTTATAGACTATATGTTGTTTCAACAGATGTAACATTGAACAAAAACTGAGAACATCAAAACACAAAAGTTTTGATGTTACAGTAATCAAAACTAAACTAGGTGATAACTTCAATAGAACTAAGTCAACATCAATACATGAAAAACGACCCACTACTGATAGCTGAATCTTCCAAGTATTATTCAAAACACAGAAGTCTGTCCTTCAATGAGACTAATTTTTTTTTTATTATTATAATAAATCGACATCAAAATTCAACTCCCTGTATATATGCTAAAAAGCAATGTAACTGTAAGAATAAATCAAAATTTTGGTACTCAAGCACCATTGATCCAAAGAGGCCACTTGTCGATCTGAATAGCCCAAGGCCCAACCAATAATGATCTTTGAATCTCCTAGTACTTGCAAAGTAGTGATACCCAAACAAGTGCCAAACTTCTATAAATCCCAGATGGCCAAAATTTCAGCCCTAGAGTTTGTCCTCGATCCACTTCCCATCCATAAAGAAAAAAATGATCATCCTTGATTTTGATAATCATACCCCTCCACAATGACCAACTTGTGAAGAGCCATTAGAATAACCCACATGTGTATTCTCAATAATTAAAAGGTCACTACAAATTCTTATATTTTGCTTTTTTTCACCTCCATAGTGTTCCTTAAAATAAGCCAAAAATTTTTAGTAGACTAAAATTATGCTTTGCTTTATGTTGTTGAAGAGTGCATAATTTCTATACCTCCCAATACCCTAGCATAGAAAACCAGGGAGTTCTTTGAACTTCTTCACATTTTAGTCCACTGTTAAATTATTTTTTCTAATGGAAGAGAGTCCTAGGAAGCATAAATTTGGATGTCATTGATGATCAAACTCCAAATATGCTTAGAAAATTAATCGGAGACAAATAAATGTTGTACAGATTCAACATCGCGTTGACATAATACACAAATGTTAGGTCCCTACCATCCTCTTTTGATTAGATTAAATAGATCCAAAGAAAACATTTCAGCTTCAATGGAAGAGTACATTTCCATAGTTTTTTGAACCACCATTTCATAGTAAAATTAGTGGAAGAAAAGGAGATAGCGTCATACATATATTTGGCATATATCGTACCATCCTTTTTCCAATTCCAGGCAATTATATAACGATCCTCTGTTAACTTGATACTGACATGTCTGAGACCCTATATATATTGGTCCCATTCAGTAGCCCAATCACCCTATAGTCCCAAATCAATAGATGCCAACCACTGAGAAGAGCCATAATTTGATACACCAGGTCTCCAAATATGAGAAAGATATCCAATCCCAGAGTGAGATAACATATTGTGAAGAGGCCCAGAAATTTTGTAGCATTCTTCACCCCCCACATAGGGTTCTATACCAATTCTGACCAAATTTCCTCTTCCAACTTTCAAAGAAAGCCATTTTCCCAACCAAGGATAATGGTACATGAAACCTTTCCAGCACATGGACCCATTGTTAACCATTCTATTACTATTACTTATTTAGTCCACTAAGGAAGTCCTTTTCAAGTATTTAGTGAAAATATAGAAGTTCAAATACAAAGTATTTAGTTTTCAAGGTCTCACTCCAAATACCCTCACCAAGTAATCCCCTCCAAAAACTTTTTAAGATCAAGACATCATTGAACCACTATAGATTAAGTATACCCTAGCCACCCAAATCCTTTGGAAGGGAGAGTTTATCCCAGATACAAGATGGATGTAATGCCTCGATGGTAAGCCTCAGACATATGTGATGTGGTTTTTTCTTATTATTGTGGCACTAGGTACTTGGACTATGGACTATATACATTATTATTATTATTATTATTGATTTAATTAAATAATAGCTCAACATGGACAACTAATGTGGATGAGGGGTCATGGATTCCACATGTGAGGGGGTTGGAGTTAGGAGTTGCCGCCCTTCCTAACAATACTCTATGTTTTCTAGTTTTGATTTTATTGAAGTTTAGATATCTTATTACACCTATTTGATGCTTTGCATGCACCCATACACCATGCACCATACACCCATGCACCCTTACTTGATGATAATATTCTTGATTGTATTCCAATGGGACCCACTCTCCCATATCTCATGACTTATGCACCTTATTGACTATTTTTGTCCACCATGCACCTGATTCGAGTTGTCTTTAGTTAGTTAGAGTAAATTTGGGTCAATTAAAGTTGTCTTTAGTGGATGGGACTGATTTTGGGAAAATTTGAGTCAGTCTTGGTCAATCACATTTTCTTCAGTGCATGGGAGTGATTTTGGGGAAATTCAAGTTAGTTTTGGTCAATTCAAGTTGTCTTTAGTGCATGCGAATGATTCAAGGGGAACTAAGTCAGTCTTAGTAAATTCGAGTTACCTCCAGTGGTTGGGAGTATTTTACTAGTGAATTAAGGTCGATTTAAGTAGATTGGAGTTACTCTCTTGAGAAATCGAATGGTCATCAAGTGAATTGGTAAAATCCCTCAATGAATTAGAGTTGTTTGCCAATGAACCTAAGTTAGTCTCTTCCAGTGAATTTGAATTGCTATGAAGGGATTTGAATGGGAATTCATTCATCATTATTGACTTTTCAAAGTTAATCTCTCATGGAATTCGAATGCCTATGGATGGATTTGAATTACTCTCTAGTCATTATTCTTTTTTTTTCGAGGTTTCCTTTCATGAACTTGAATGCTTGTGGATGGATTCAAATTGTCCTTTTTGCACATAGCTATCACACACTTTTTGTTTTGCAGGTAAACTTGAAGACCTATGAAGGTGATTGAACACTGATCTATTCCAAAGTGGAGACTGGTTAGATCTTCTATTGAACATAGAATTACCTTGAGTATCATTATTTGTCTTTGATATATTCTCGTGATTCCTAAAGGTGGATGGCTATGTCTTGAGGGACCGAATCAATGAAGGGGGTCCCATTACACTGGGAAATTTTGATGTAGAGCAAATAAGTGGTGAGGGAATGTGTTTTGTTTCTCAGGTTGTGGCCTGAGAATTTCCTATTGAGATACGATTTTAGATTTCCTTAGCGCGTGGATCCATGGCCTCATCTTGGGGGTGACCTGTTCAAGTATTTGGCTTGACTATGTCTAAGGATGGGTGGAAGGTTGTCATATTGAATCTAGTTGCACCATTAAGAGAAAAGTATTTTATTTGGAAATTATATATTGTGTTTTTATGTTGCATATGTGCCCATGGAGGATAAGTTGATCTCTGATATTTTAGGTTACATACTTGATTATAATCTTATGTTATATGGATGAATTAATAGTGATAAATTGGTAGCCCACAGAGCATATTTGTTTATTTGTTACTACAGCTAGTAGATGTTTTTTGGTCTATGATTTGTGGAAACCAATAGATCTGGTGTTTATGTTAATTATATGGCTATAGATGACAACTTCATGATATAATATATTATGGGTCTAATAGTTGTGGATTAGTATCGTAAATTTGGTGTATTGTGGTGTTATAATTTTACTTTATTAGAGTGTCGAAATGTTGTTTTGCTAGTTGTCGTAAAGTTGAATTTTATTAACATATGTAGATATGAATTTATCAAATGGTGACAGGCGACTTCCCATAGATATGATGATGATATTTAAACTACATGTGAAAATGTTACTTAGACCTCGTTGTATTCATGTTACAAATACATTGCATCACATGTTCATTTGGGGAATAGTTTGCATTGGAAGGGTCGTCTTCCTTTTAATGGCTAATTGTTTTTATTTATATGGATTGTGGCATGTTGGCCTAGCCTTAGATAACCTTATTCCATTGTGCATTACTTAGAATCATCCCTTTCCATGCTAGAATATTAGTGTATCCAACCTCAATGGTGTGATTTTGGGTTTGGCACACTACAGTGGATCTTATCTTTACTTCCAAAAACCATACCAAAGAAAATGCATAATTTTTCTTCTCAATTGAATGATAATAGACACAAGAATCTTGAGCAGAGACATCTAATGTATTGGGATGGATATGATCGGAGTGAGTCTGCCCACCATAGATAACCATCTGTAGGACCAATTGTTGAACTTGCTTTCCACTTTCTTGACAAGCCAAATACAATCCTTAAATAAATAATTATTTGTCTTTAAAAAATATACCAGATATTTAAAACCTGTATCTTTGGGATCATATATATATGGGAAAAATTATGAATAGTGGTAAAGATCTCATCAAGAACACCATTTCTAAAAAAACGGACTTAATAGGACTAACTTCCATACTTGTACTTTCAGAAAACAACACAATAATCTCAAAGAAAGTATTCCAATCTATGATAGTTCCACTTCCAAATAATAAAACATCATCAACAAACAAAATATGAGTGATGAAATTTGTTGAAGAGATCTTGACACCTCTAAGATTTCCCTCCTTGTTTTCCTTATTAATTAATATGTTGAGCCCCTTTACAACAAGTAGAAAGAGGAATGAGGGACAAAGGACATCCTTGTCTCATCCCTTTGTTGCTCTGGAAGAAATAGGTAGGGGTCGTATTAATGAGAACAACCAAGTTGAGCAATAGTGACACAAGCCATAATCTAATTTGTAACATTGAAGGGAAGGCCAATCTATAATAGTAATAGTATAAGAAACACCCAGTCTACCTTGTCATAAGCCTTCACTATATCCATCTTCGTAATAAGTGCATCCATTTTTCTTCTTAATAGTATGTAGACACTCTTGAGTAATTCCAATAACATCCATAATTTTTCTATTGGAAAAAAAAACTAAACTGCTCTTATTCTTCTAGCTTGGATTTGATTATGTTGGCTCTAAATCTATTATTTATTTTGTAGATTAGATTGCATAATGCAATGTCTCTAAAGTCTTGGAATGAATTATATTTCCCACGCTTAGGAATGAGTGTAATACAGGTTGAGTTCATTGACCAAGACACATATCCCTTGGTTCTAGAATCTTCAACCAACTCAAGTTTTTCTTCCCCTGCCAAGTGAAAGAACTCTAAGAAAAACTCTACAGTCCAACCATCTGGGCTTGGACTTTTATCCCTAGATTTTTTTAAGACACATTCAATTTCCTGTAAGGTGGCGACCATACCAATCTCATGTCCTTCTTCCTTAGAAAAAAAAGGAGGGATACTCACTTATAACTTGCAATTGGGAAGCAACATTGGTGATTCCAGAGACCTTAAAATGAGATGCAAAATATAGTTTGTCCTTCTCTTCCAAGTCAGATAGGGAATTAATCCAAACGACTTATTCACTTTTTACGTCCCAAATAGAGTTGTAGTTTCTCCTATAGTTGGCATACTTATGAAATAATTTTGTATTCTTGTCCCTAAGAGCAAGCCAAATTGCTATGCTTTTGGGTCTCCAAGACTCCTCCCCAACCCCTAGGATGTCTGCTTTCCTCTACTCCAATCTATCCAAGAGACTTTTATCCTATGGAGTGATAACCCTTTCCAAATTAGAAGAAAATATATTGGCAGTTTTCCTTTCAATTTGAACAAGTTCCTGAGATAGATCCTTCTTTTTGTCTCCTTCCCATTGAATAACAACTCTTTTTAGAGAAGACAGTTTCGACATAAACTTATGCATGGGAGAATCTTCAACATTTCATTCAAATGAAGGCCATTTTAACCTAACTAACTCTTTAAAACCCTCTTTATGCAACCAAAAATAATTAAATGTGAAAGGGTATCTCTTCAATGCCATCTCCACATCAAATCGGAAACATACATGGAAATGGTTAGATATTCCTAAGTTAATCATCCAAGAACGATAACTGCCTAATTTTTATGTTAGAGATTATGAAATCATAAATATATCCAGTGTTTTATTGATTCATTCAATACCAATTCTCCCATTCCTCCAAGTTGGTCCTAGTTTGGAAGGAATGGCATCCATCAAACTAGAAGATGTAAAGAGGTGATTGAAAGATTCATCCAAATCATCTAATCTGGAACCCCTTTCCCAAACCTCACTAGCATTAAAAGAAAATTTAAATCACCACAAATAATAGAGGGATCACTCAATAGCCAACTACAATTCGCCTTATCCCATAAGGTTTGTCTGTTGCCTATCAAAGTAGGGAGCATAATAATTCAGAATCCTAATAGGATTATCCAATCCTCTAAGTTTTCCTTCCAGGAGTAAACATGCACACATCATAAAATGCTTGAGATCAACAATAATAGGGTTCCAACTAGTAGCTAATCCTCTAGAAAGCCTACAACATCATGGGCATTAAATTTCTATCTAGGAAAAATCATAAGTAAGACTTCACAAGCTCTAATACCTAAAGTCATGGTTTCATGTATTAAGACAACATCATGTTTGTTAACACCATACAAATGTTTGAGGGAAAGAAAATTTTGAGGTCCCCTAATACCTTTGATGTTATGAGTTGTAATGATCATAAGGAACCCCCAAGACTAGGATAATATGCTCTAAGGGATTGTGTTTCAAAGGAGGAAGAAGGAAAGGAAATATTCAAAGAGGCATTGTTTATACTAATAAATACTATAACATAATTAGGATTGGAGATGTCAACAAGAATAGCTTATGCAAAATATTTATTTTTCTTGTTTGTCTTTCTCTTAATGATAACATCTTGTAGGCGAATGGAGTTTATAGGTAAGACATCCTCCTTATGAGTCTATTTATCACCATAATTTTGAAGAGGGTTCTTGGTAAATTCTACAAGCTCCACAATATCACCCAAAGTTTTAGAAACACAATCTTTACCCCTACCATCAAGATTGACTATATTAGCATCATATAAGGCCTTGGCATCCTCATGGGTTGATATATCCCTTGCACTAGCGATTGGTTTGAGATTTGTCTTCACAGTAGACAAGGTTGAATTGTTGTTCAAAAGGAAGATTTCATATCAATGGATGAGGGTTTATCTACCATAGGATAAAAATTTCAGCTAGGGGAGTATCAACAAATTTAGCAAAAATCTTGTTTATATATTCTTTTTCAAGATACAAATTTCATTATCAGTTAGTTGACTAAAAAAATTAGGGCATACTAATTCCATTATACCTTTATAAAGACGTCGTATCTGGCGAATGTCTTTGGATAGACATGGATACCCACATGACTGCTCCAACAACTTCATATTGCACATGTCGTGATAGCTCTTCTTTTCCTTCTCGTAGCTCTGCTTCAATTCAATCTAGTCTAGAGTTTAGACCTTCAATAATTTTGGAGTCCTAAGCTTGGTCTTTTTCCAATTTTTCTAGTCGGCCCTTCATTTCAGACATATTTCTTATGCAACCTGGAATTTTTGCTTGTCACGACTCAATTTAAATATAATAATTAATAATAATTATATTTAATAATAGTTTGTATTTGTTACTACTACTAATAATATTAATGATATTATTAAAGTTTTATTATTAATAATATTATTAAATTTTTATTAATAATAATAATAATATTTATGTTAAAAGATTTGGAATTTATAATATTAGTAACTATATACTATTATTATGCCAGTGTGATCAACATTCGGTGCACAGTGCCTCGGTCTGAGAGCCCTTCGTGTGGCACCCTGCATGTAGACGGAACGTCCATCAATCCCACCACCTTGGCTTCATGGTCTTCTTCTTGTGTGCGGAAGGAGAAGGCTGTCATTTCCAGGCTCACGACGTAGGTTGGCGATGCCCTGTCTTACTCTTGTGCTTTCATGGTGGAGCAAATGAATTTAATGCAAGCTGGTACAAGGTCTGGGTGGCGATTTGAAGCACATCACCATGGAATATTGGGGCATTGTCTTCGCTGGGTTCGAAATTTATCTATCTCGGGTTGTTTCTTCCGTCCGATTCGATGCTTGGTTTCAGCCTCAGGGTGGCGCTCTTTTGATTCTGCTTGGCATTACTCACCGGTATGTCTGTCTACAAGTCATTGATCTTTTAACAGGTTTTAACAACGTGGGAAGCTCCCACCACCTTGCTCTCTTTCTGCGCAAATTTTTCCCCTCTTTGTCGAGCCTGGGCCTCTAGCTAATAAACATGTCCAGGCAAAGAGGAATGCCTCGAAGTGCCAACATGGGTAGAGCGAAAGCCCAAAGAGGGTTTAGTGTGCATACTGAAGAAGGGTATGAAAATCATATCACCAAATCGGTCCGCATCCTTATAGACGACTGGGAAGGTAGGGTGCTAAACCAACGGCTCGCTTCTGGGCAGGGTGGTAGCCAAATCAACAATTTTTGGCTTGTTAAAAACATGTTGTGCAATCTCGTGGAAGATATGCTCAGTAATTGGTCGGAAGCGCGTGATACTGTTCTTGCTGTGAAAGCAAAAATGATGGAAATGGACACTCAGCTCACAAGTTTGGACAACACATTCAGTTGGAATTGCATGGTAGGAAAAGCTGGGCATGCTGGCCTCGTGGACAGTGGTAGTGGGAGCGCAATTGGGGGGTAGGTCGCGGGACGCCAGCACGGTCCCGGCTCCATAGGTCCCTCCTTTTCCCATTCCTTCCACCGTGGAACCTCTGTTCAAATGGATGAAGGAAGTCGATGGCCTGAGCACTGAGCCTCCACAAACTGCTTTGGAAAATACTACCAACACGACCGACATTTCGTAGGAAGAAGGATGGGGATGCCCCATCATTGAGGAAAACCTCCCCTCTTGAAGCATGCTCAAAACGTTTGCAGAAACGAACTTTCATTTCAGGTTTTTTTGTTCTCATTGTCTAGTTTGGTTATCTCTTTGTTTGTTTTTGAAAATGAACTCTGTAATTATGTCAAATACTGGTTACTATGACCATCCTATAGTCTTGAACAGTTTTAGTAATAATTTTCTCAGACGACCCTCTATTTTTGAGAGATTTGGGTGGTGGCTTCACCACGTGAGACCTCCTCCGGTCAGGGCATCTTTTGTACACCTTGTTTTTGTAAATTAATAGAATTTTATAGCATTACAACAAAAAACTATATACTATTATAAAAAAAAAATTAAATGGTTTTTATATTTTAAGGTTTTTGGTGGACGTGGAGGGAAAATGAGGATAGTACGTGAGTAGGGAGGAGGGAAGAAGGATGAGGAGGAGAGGGGATGTGGTTGGAGGATGCAAGGAGTGGAGGAAGGCAATAGAAGGGAGTGGAAGTAGGTGGGAAGGAGTTCGACTACGTAAAGATGAGCGGTGTGGACAGGCAGTGGAGATGGGTGCGGAGCAGGCCGAGGAGGGACACGCGGGTGAAGAGACGGAGGTGGGAGACACGGGGGTAAAGATTACAGAATGAAGGTGGAGGCGTCAAGTGGTGGGAGTAGGGATGGTGTGAAGTAGGTGCATGGGGAGGAGAGGAGGTAGGGCATGTATATGAGGAGGCTATGCGAGGTGTTGGAGGAGGGAGATGAGAGGGGGAGTAGTTGTGTGTGGGAGGATTGGAGTGTGGTGTGTGGGAGTGGAAATGTGATCTACGTGGAGCAGGGAGTGTGTAGGGAATGGAGATGGATGGGAGAATATTGGGATGAAAAATGGAGTGTGATGAGAAATAGGGAGTCGAAACTAGGCTCGAGGAGGAGCAAGACCACTCTAATACCACTAAAATGACCGAATATAGTGTTGAAGAAGAGAAACCTGCTTATGTAAAATGAATAATGATTAATTAATGAATGAATGATATAGATTATAAGGATGAACCACTTAAATATAGCTTGGGATTACATATTGAGGAGTCGTGTCCTCTTACTTACGATATTAATATTCATTACTATTACTATTAATTATTAATTACTTATTATTTAGTTGTTATTAATGTTATCATTTAATATTTTTATTTTTGTAACATGCCTCCTTTGAAATTCAACAATCGACCATCACCCACCTGTTGCCGCTGCAACTATTTTCCCCCAAAAAAATTATTTTTAAGGTCCCCCCTTATTCTTTTAGTGTTTAGAAGGCTTAAGGATTTCCATGATCTTACCAAAGTTTGCCCGTGGCTTGTTGTTTTTGAAATATTTGAGTTTTTGTCTACTTATAACGGATGCATAGTCAACTAGCTTTCTAATGCATCGGATACACACTTGACTACCGTCCCGATATGCCCATCAGAAGCCTTCTGAGGTTTTCTCTGATGTATCGGATGTTACTTCATCTATTGTATCAGAGGAAGTTTTTCGATCTTCCGGAAGCCTAGTCTGGAACGTCTCCAAGGAGCCGAGTCCCCGTTTAACTATCACTCTCCGATATCTGATTAAGTTTGGTGAAATGTCTTGCCATATCGGTTGTGTATATGGGAATGAGTTAGTGGTTTCGCCGGCCGACGTCGCGGGGGCGTAGTGCCGAATCTATCTGTGACTTCACGTTGCTCTCGTCGATACTGAGATAGGTTAGTGTTTTCGTCTGCCGATGTGTTTTTTGTCTGAGGTCCTGGGCATGAAGAGTTGAGTCGATCTGATATTGTGGGTTTTCACAGAAGTATCACTCTGACGGTGGGTTAATTTGTTTTCTTTCCCGCCACGTTAATTGACTATTCCCACAATCGGGCTTATAAATCCATGGAGTCTGTATGAGGTGTCATTATCACTATGAGGTTACCCATTTGAGTCTGTGCAGCTATCAATCGCTTGGTAAAAATCATTCGCCAGCGGAGGTTGTTGTCTGTCCAAATCCACCACCATATTGTCTCCAGGTAGGATTCGCTCGAATTTTTTATATATCCATTATTATTATTTGTTTTCGACTGCATGTATTTGATAGGGTTAGGTATTTATTTCCTGCGGGGGTTTTTGTTTTGAACAGTGGTGGGTTTTCTTTAGTTAAGGATTCAACCTGTCTATTTGTGAACGCTGTTTCATTCGGCCGGTTACTTTCTCGCACAGTCTCTATGCGGCCATGAGTGCATCATTGAAATTTGTTTGGGATGCAAGGACAGGGTGCAGACGAGCGTTTCGTCGTCTGCACCACCCCTTTAATTCTTGCATCATTTTAAAACCTAGGTTGTGCAGCCATGTCTTAAGTGACGGTGTGTTTCAGTGGGATGTAGGAGGGGTGCATAGATGATAAGGGGTTTTGGGGGTTTTTAGCGGTCTGTAGTTTCAGGCTTATTGCTTTTTCCTCAGTCAAGTTTTTTACCCAGAGAAACAAGGTTGTTGTGAATATCTAGAGTTTGCCCCAACAGAAGTTTTTCACAGGTTTAGGGTAGATAGGTTTTGCAAGTTTCCTTTTCTTTAGACTTTCTCATCCAAAATGACCTTTTGGTTTTGATAGAAGAAAAATTATTCAACATGCATATTGATGGGATGGTAATATTATGGTTGTTTTTATTGTTGTTTTCAATACATAGCTTGCTATGAGTAAGTAGACTAAAATCATGTTGCATGATTGTTACAGGCTAATTATCAACACAACAATATGCCACGAAAGCAGAAGAAGAAGGCCCAAGCAGCTGAGGAGGAACCAAATTTAGAGATAGTAACCAAAGTTGAAGTTATTTATGAAGAAACTAAAGCCACTACTGGAGTTGAGGCAGAGTATAAATGGGGACAGGTATACATAATGATTTCAAACTAGAGTGTTCTAGAAGCTGGGTTTGAAGATAAACCTATAGATGAAAATATTGAGAGATCAACCATTATGAAAGTGGCTACCAGACCTGAACTTTTCCCATGTTCAGAGGTGATAGGGTGGATTTTTCCTAGGGCAGATGTAACGAGGATGATACTGGCCAACACCGAGAGGCAGGGTTATGCCGCATATATCCCAACCGATGTATCCATGGCTTCTAATCTACCAACACCACAAACCTATTTGACTGAAAGTTGGTTAAAGGAGCTCAATCTAGATATGTTGGAAACAGTTAAAAAAATGATGATACCAGGTAAAAACTTCTGTACAAGGCCTTCTGGAGAGTATGAAACATCAACCCTCCACACTCCATACAGGTTCATTCCTTTGATGTTAAATAGATTTTTCGGGAGGGCTCTTGGAAAAATCTTTAAAATAGGTTGGGTACCAGTTATATTTTTTGTGGCCACCCAAGGTACGATCTTTAATTGGTGAAATATAGTGTCCAATAGCCTGTCAGCTTGTATAAGTGAGGCATTGGGAGGAGTGTCCCAGAAGAAGACAAAATTTTATATGAGTTCAATATTGATTGATTGCATCTTATGTACTTAGCCATTCCCAGCATTGAAGTGCCAATGGGACAAAGACCGGGCCTCTGTGTATGCTGCCTATAAATTATTCCGACCTCACAAATATTATAGTCATTACAAGGATATTTGTGAGAATTTCATTATGCCATTGTATACTTTGATTTTCTTGGTTGAATGTAATTGTATGTCAGAGGGAGATTTGAAAGTTGTGCAAAACAACGTGAACTATTATTTGACGGAATAGGGCTTGTATTTAAGAATGTACGGTGGTTCAAGGGCTCCTTCCCTTCTACCGAGGTATGTTATAGACTATGTGATCCATAAAGAGGCTGTGAGACAATTGTACATTGACGGACTGGGAAATTTCCTTTTTTATCAGAAGAAGGCAGTATATCCTACAGTCCCCTTTTTTATAGGGAGTTATAAATTTTCCAGGGTAAAAACTACAGCAGAATTGGTTAAGGAACTAGAGAATTTTCACTTCGGTGAAATGAGTTTCCATAGTAATGACTATAAGGATAAAGTTGTTGATTATTGCACAACAGTTGGAGTGCATTTCGAGTATACAAATTTCTGGGATAAAGATGAAGAGATCTTCCGGAATGCTCAAAACATGACAGCTTTGAGGAAAAGATTCAAACAAAAGATAGCTACTGTGGGTGGAAAGGGCAAAGCTGTTGATATACTCAAAAGGCAGGAAGAAGATGCAGCAAAGAAAAGGAAGGAAGAAGCTCATAGGTTAGCACAAGATGCAGAGAGCTGGATGCAAGTTGAAGAAGAAGAAAAGAGAAAGACAGTTGAAGAGGCGGCAAAGAAGATAGAAGAAGAAAAGAAAAGAAAGGAGGAAGAAGAAATATAGAAAAGGCAGAAAGAAAGTGAAGGATTAAGATTAGAAGATGCTAATAAGGAAAAAGAGCAAGCATAAAAGACAGTTGAAGAATTGAGAGAAGAGACACGAGAAGAATAAGACCTTGTTGATGAAGGACACACTCAGTCCGATGCTGATCCATTCGAAGCTGCTGTTCCATACAGTAATATAGCAAGAGAGACTCCTTTGACAGTATCTGGAATTGAACTAATTCCTTTTACACCCATAGAAGGAGAAGAAGTGCCTGATTTAAACACCATTTTCTATGACAAGGAAAAAAAGAGGATTGTTAAAATAACAGAGAAAAAGGTGAACACTGGAGGTAAGACAGGAGTGATGGTGACCGATAAAATAGTGGTTCACAGTACTAACAAATCTCCATGATTAATAGCCTGGGCTGGGGTATCCCTATCCCTAGCCACTGAAGATAATGTGGATATAATAATGATAGATCTAGAACAGTCTCAGAAGAAGGTGACACAGTTGAAAGAGACTTTGAAGAGAGAGAGGAGTGAAAGTCAGAGTTTGAAAAGGAAGTATGAAGATATGATCAGTGAAGTTGAGGTTCCCAAGGTAGAGTGTTAGACTCTACAGGCAGATAAATATGCTTTGGTGCTATTTGCAGGAAATATAGAAAAGGAGTCCCAAGCCACCTTGGCAGATTTTTGGAAACTACAACAAAGATATCAGGTTTTGGAAGCTGAAAGAGATAATCTGAGGCTATCAATTGAAGAGTTGAATAAGAAAAAGGGAAAGTTAGAAGATAAAGTGACAGAACTGGAAGTTCAAAGGACCACTGCAAAAGGGAAAGCTAAGACATATGAAACTCATATAGTAACCTTAGAAGATCAAAAGAATTCACTAGAAGTTTCATTGAAGACAACTATGGAGCAGAAAGTCGATGTTGAACCTTTAAAGAAGCATTTTCTTACGCTCAGAAATAAGATTCATCAAATGCAGCTTCAGATCGTGGAAGAGAGGTTTAAGGGTCAACATATAGAAATAAGGTTGGAGGAAATTATAAATACAACTTCCTACTTTTTGGACAGGACACAAGATATCCTGGAAGCTCTATAGGGATGAATGACATGGGTAGAAACAAATAAGGCATCTCTCACAGAAATACCTATTAAATATCTGGAGACAATAAGGTCGGAGTATGAGCTGATCGAGTTTGTTAGCAAAGCAATAGAAGATCTAGTAAAGACAGTGAGGAAAACGAAGAGTGCCTGTGCATAATTCTACAGAAAAGTCCTCCTAACTTACAATCGGTGTCTGATCTCTGTTAGCAGGAGATTAGAGATGCTGCCCGAACATGAAATATTTTTGAAACAATTGCAGGAACAATGCAACAAAGATGAACATGCCATTCAGCTAGTGAAGAGAATATATGAAGAGGTGCTTAAAACTGAAATAGCACATGCGGTAGTTAGCAGTCAGTTATTGGAAGACCAATTTCTCCTGATTCCAGCCAGAGTGGCGGGTATTAAAGCTCAAGCTGCTAAGCATGAAATTACTATCAGATTTCTAGAACCTTCTGGTTTTGAAAACATAGCAGCAGATGCCAATGCGTGGAAGAAATTTATGAATGAGCAAGCCAAGCCATCTTAGTTCGACTATTTAGAACATTTGATTAATGATGTAATATATTGTATTTATTTTGTTTTTTGAGTCCACAAGCTAAAAGACAAAATTTTGTAAAGGAAGTGTTAGGGGAATCCCAAAAGGAAAAGAGGGCAGTGCAATATTTTTTGTTGTTTGTATAAATATAGGAAAGCCTGATGTAATAGAGACCTTTTTTTCAGACTATCTTTGTGAAATGTTATTGTAAGGAGAACTATTTCATCTTATAATAATGAGTTATATTTTCGGTTGGAGAAAGCGCTGTGGAGTTTCAAATGTTGGCCATAGACCGGTTGGATGTGAACTACTTCTATTTCAGCTTGTTTCTATGAATTGTGAGATCGTTCCAACTCACGAATTATTTCATGTTGAGAATGTTTTCCTGTTTATTTCTGTGAAATTTCCACATCATATCTGAGTAATGAATGCTTAATTAACAATGAGCTATCTCTTTGGTTATCTGTCTACTTATATTCATGTATTTGAAATATGAACAACTATCTGTAGTATTCTAACTGCATGTTATACATTACATTACTCATCATTAATTATAGTATTGCTCCCTATGGATAGGCTAGATAGATTTAGTTAGCACTAGTATAATTTGTTTTCCTGTTCATGATTTAGAAACGAAAGAGGTAGGACGAGAGGTAAGAACCTGCGCGTCACATTGTGACACTCTTTGTTATCTCTATCGACTGCACTTAGCTAGGCACTTGCATATCATACTTAATTATAAAACTAAAAAATACACTTAAATGGTGGACCGGGCCGCAACCAGTAAATTAAGCTTTAACCATTACTTGACCTACGGTAGTCGGACCGTAAACCAGACGGATTCCCCATACCAAACAATAACGAGTTGTTGTTACCTGCGATTTTCTAGGCCTCAACAGTTTTGGTGCTTGAAGGAGGGCCCCCAATGCATGACTGGCCGAGGAAATTTGTTTTCTTGAGATTACTCCACCGGTGACAGTTCTGAAACCAGTTTGCCTCAGAATCCCACTCCTGAAGAAAAAGAAAAGGGGTATCTCTATCCCATTGATAACGAAGTAGTTGAATATTTAAGGAGGATTACCAAGGTGCATGCAAAGAAGATTGGAGGGTTACCTATTATTCCTGCTTTACCTAGAAGAGAGTATCATAAGAAAGATCGTCCTCAATTAGAAGATTCAGTGTTGGTGGAAGATATTGAAGAATTGGTAGAAACAACATTGCAAGAAGTTGTCCAACCTATGAATCAGTTGGGGCTAGATTCCCCTCACTGTTCTCCTTTTTGAACGCCTGTCCAGTCGCCTCCTCAATCTCCAATCAGAATCATGGCCAATGTGAATGCAAATCAGCCACCTCCACAACCTACTTGGAGGGCTAGATCTCCTTTGAACTTGACCCTTCCATTGCATGCTATGCCTCAGAATTTTGACAAAGCTTTACCCAAGTTTGAACCAAATGAAGGAATTCTTGTGGATGATCATTTGCAGAGTTTTTATCTGGCTTTAGAGGGATTGCAAGCAGCAGAACATGAATATGTAGTCTTCAGATTATTCCCACATACACTAAAGGGAAAAGCAGCTTCCTGGTGTTTTTCCCAACCAACAAACTCAATAAAAAATTGGAATATTTGTGAGAGACTGTTCAGAAACAAATACAGAATCCAGAAAACTCACGCGGCTTTAATGAAAGGATTAATTTCCCTAAAGAAGGAAAATAAAGAAAGGGTACATAATTTCACTAAGAGGTTTGCTTCCTACCTGAACAACTTCGATACAGCTGACAAACCATCTGAGCATGCCTTAATTGAGTATTATACCTCAGCACTTGGGCTTGATCTAGCCATGTTTGTCAAGACATCGGTTAGACCCACTTTGCTAGATACTTATGAAGAAGCTGAGAAGGAGGAGGCGAAAATGGAGAGTATAGACCACTATCCTGTGCAGTTAGAAGAAAAAACTTATGGAAACAAAAAGCCTCTATTATTAACTAAGCCTAAAGATGAGCTGTCACAGGAGTTAGATGGAGTGGTGAAGATGATGCAGAAGTTGTAAAACAGGGTGATTGATTTGGAAAAAGAGAAGGAGGCCCATAAACAATACAAGCCTTATTATAAAAAGAGAGATGATAACAATCAACCCAAGCCTCCCCCACATAGTTCCTCAGCCATGAATTTGACAGATGTAGGAATGGATAATTTTTGCACATTCCATCAACAACCTCACTTTGAGAAGAATTGCCCACAGTGGATAAATTCTATGACCTTAGTGATGAACCAATTGTTGGATTCTAAGTTGACAAAAACTGTGGATCAGAAAGAGAAGGTTAATGAGCCAATGAAGACCCAAGAGGAAGACACTTCGGTCTTATGGGATTGTGTTTCTATGTTTAACGTAGAAGATGAAGGTTTCCCTGATGAAGAAGAAATATCAGAGACAAATGTTACAACAAGAAGTCAGAATACATTAAAAGAAGATAACTTGATACTTCCCAAGATTATGAAACTTCAAGAGAACATGAAGAAAATGAAGAATAATACTCCAATTGTTAACATACCTGAGTTTGTCATTTCAAGCCAGAGCCCCAAGAAAGTCAATGTGCCTATAAAGCCTACTGAAAATAAAGCTGAAAATTTTAAGAAAAATTTGATTGAGCATGAAATGGGATATGACATTGTGGAAGACATTAAAAAGACTAAATCAAATATCTCTTTGTTTGAAATGTGCAATCTACCTCAACAAAAGGCAAAGCTCTTAAAATAACTTGAAACACCTGTGAAGGAACCTCAGAATGATAACCAACCTGAGGAAGAGATTAGTGAAGCAAGTTTAGGAGGAAAGTCTAAGTATAGAACTCCAACCTTCCTTATAACTTTTGAGATTTTCAATTACAATGTGCATAATTGTTTGGTGGACTCAGGAGCATCAATTAATGTCATGCCACTTTCAGTTTGCAAGCAAATAAATGGTCAACCTAAGCCAACCACAGGCCAAGTTATTCAATTAGACAGAATAGCAATGAAAGTGATACGAGAAATGGAAGATGTCCTGATCCGTTTGTTCGCAGATGAGAGGGTATGTCAGTACACAGACATTGTTGTAGCAGATATCCCAGATGCTTATGGTTTGGTTTTGAATCGGGATTGGTCAGCAAAGCTAGAAGGATATTTTGCATCAGATTGGTCACATGTTTGGTTTCCCTATAAAGGATGTCAGAACCAAATAAAGGTGTTGAGAGAACCTCAAATGAAGTATAACATGACTCAATTGGAAGGAAATAATGAACTAGTAAACTCTATGTTGGGAAACTATTTTATTGAACTAGAGCTAGGAAATTACCAAACCGAAGAAACCAACAGTATATCAAATATCCAGCCCGATCTCCTTCAGTTCTCACAGGCTGATAAGATTGATTCTAACATAGTAAATTTAGTTTCAGATGTAGTTAGTAATTCAAATTCAGTAGGAGTAGAAAGTTTTTGGATTCTTTATTTTGATGGTTCTAAAACGATGGAAGGATCAGGAGCTGGCTGTGTCCTGATTGATCCCCAAAAAAATAAACATTTTCTTTCATGTAGATTAGAATTCGAATGCACAAATAACACAGCTGAATACGAAGCATTAGTCCAGGGACTGAAAAAAAGCAATAGAACTAAAAGTAAAAAATCTAAAAGTGTATGGAGATTCTGAAATCGTGGTTAAACAAATTCGGAACAAAATTCACTGCATATCACCGCATTTGAAGGCTTACCAAAATGAAGTTTGGGATTTATTAATAAATTTTCATGTATTCAATATTTCTTCAATTCCTAGAGCAAAAAATGCAACAGCTAACTTATTAGCTACTTCAGCTGCAAGATTAGTACCTTCAAATAATATATGCTCTATTGAATTGCTTTTCAGGCCTTCTGTTCCAGACAACATCACTAATTTGAGGGTGTTTGATGATGATAAAAAAATATTGGAATGTTTAATAAATAATGATACATTTAAGGGAGCCATAATAGATGACAAAGAACATCAAGCAGACCTACAGAACAGAAATTTCATTCCGAAAGGAGTCAGAGCTTTGGAATAGATGTTTGATTTAGATAACAAGTTCAAAAAGCTAGCGAATGTCAAGACACATAGCTTGTCTTTACAATTCGAGCTGATAAATCTAGGGACAGAGGCTAAACCCAAATATGTGAATTTGGGAAAGTGTTGTTCACTCGGTGAGAGGAGTAAATTCATCGATTTATTCAGACAATATAAAGATGTATTTGCTTGGACTTATGAAGACCTAAAAATGTATGACACCAAAATTATACAACATGTTATTCTAATCAAAGTTGGAGACAAACCTTATCAGCAGCCTCTAAGAAAGATGCATCACAAACTAGAACCCCTAATTCAAAGTGAAGTAAAAAAGTTGTTGGATGCTAAGATCATATTTAAAGTCAGACATTCAGCATGGGTCTCAAATTTGGTACCGATGTGAAAAATTTTTGGAGAGATCAAACTTTGCGTGGATTTCATAAATCTTATTCGTGCATCAGATAAAGATAATTACCCTGTCCCACCCATGGAACAAATACTACAAATGGTCTCAAGTTCTAAACTGTTCTTCCTATTAGATGGATTCTCAAGTTATAACCAAGTATTAGTAGTAGAAGAGGATAGGCTCAAGACCACTTTCAAAACCAAGTGGGGGAATTTTGTGTATAGGAGGATGCCCTTTGGACTCGTTTTTGCTGGAGAAACTTTCCAAAGGGCTATGGATATAGCTTTCTGCGGTCTAATTGGCCATAGTGTTTTGGTTTATTTAGATGATGTTACTATATCTTCAAAGAAGAGAGAAGAGCATGCATTTCATTTGAAACAGATTTTTTAGCGTTGCGGGAAATATGGCATTTCGTTAAATCCTAAGAAGTGTGTATTCGTTGTCACGGAAGGAAAGCTATTGGGTCATGTCATTTCCAAAAAAGGGATCTCAATAGACCCAGAAAGAATTAGAGCCATAGAACAGATCCCTTTACCCCATAATAAAAAGGGTATGCAATCTTTTATGGGAACAAAAAATTTTGTGTGAAGGTTTGTGCCAGACTTTGCTTAAATCGTCAAACCTTTGCAACAAATGGTGAAGCAAAGTGTCCAATTCAAGTGGACTGATTCATAGAAAGGTGCATTTGACAAGATTAAAATGTCCATAGCTCATGCACCATCACTTAAAATTCCTGACTTTGAAAATGATTTTATCTTATACACTTTTTCTTCGGATGATTCATTCGCAGCAGTGCTTACGTAGAAAGAAGAAGGGGGAGATGAATACCCCATATCATTCATGAGCATTGGTTTGCAAGGGGTTGAATTGAGATATCCTGCAGTTGATAAACAAGCTTATGCAGTTTTTAAGGCGGTGAAGTAATTCAGGCCATACATACTTAAGAACCGCACCAAAGTAATAGTCCCACACCTAGCGGTACGATCCCTTTTTGTACAAAGGAATTGGGAGAAAGAAGAGGGAACTGGGTGCCTGCTTTGCAAGAATATGATCTTGAATTCAGATGAGCAACCATAGTTAAAGGACAAGGACTCTATAAACTAATGGCTGACAGTCAAAACAATGAAGATAACAGCTGGGATAATGAAGTTGAATTACACATGGTGGATGTATGCCGTCCATTCACAGCTCCAGATTCCTGGTATAAAGATTTTATTCATTATCTACAAGAAGGATATTTGCTGGAACACTGGAATCCCAAGCAAAGAAGAGCATTACGTTTGAAATCAGCCTTATATCAAATTATTGATGGAGTGTTGTTTAGAAAGAATTACGATGGAGTTTTTCTTAGATGCTTGGAACATGAAGATGCAAAGAAGGTTGTTGCAGAATTAGATGATGGGCCTGTTGGATGTCATTTTTCAGGAGACACAACATCACATAAGATTCTCAGAGATGGACAGTATTGGCCGACATTGTTTAAAGATGCTCATGCTCATGTTAGAAAGTGTGATACTTGCCAAAGGAGCGATGGGAGGCAAGCCAAAGCAGTAGGACCATTGAAACCAATGATTATCTAGAAACCATTCGAGAAATGGGGAATTGACATTATTGGAGAAATCAATCCAAATTCTTCATTGCAGCATAGGTACATTCTGACGGCAACCGATTATTTCACCAGATGGGTAGAGGCCATTCCGTTATGAAAAGTAAACGAGGATGCAGTTATGGATTTCTTGTAGAACCACATTATGATCAAGTTTGGGGTTCCAATTTCCCTGGTTTTTAATAATGCTTCATATTTTTCATCTATTAAATTGACTGCATTCGCAAATGAAAAGGGAATTAAGCTACACTATTTTGCAAACTACTATCCGCAAGGAAATGGTTTGGTAGAATCCACAAATAAAAACCTGATTAGAATTTTAAAGAAAATAGTTATTGAAAATCAAAGGATCTGGCATCTAGCTTTGCTTAATTTACTCTGGGCAGATAGAATCACACCCAATAACTCCTTAGGTGTGTCACCCTACACTCTTGTCTATGGGAAAGAAGCTATCTTACCTCTAAATATTTTGTTGCCATCTTCAAGACTAGCCCAAGACTTTAGGGGTACTGATAATGAAGTTATGCAAATCTGAATTCACAATCTGCTGAAGTTAGAAGAATCCAGGTCCAAATCCTGAGAAAGGTTTAAACATCAACAGGAAATGGTTAAGATATAGTTTGACAAACACAAAGCTGGGAAAAAGGAGTTTGAGGTAGGTGATTTGGTTCTTAAGTGGGATCACTTGCATGATGAGAAGGGTAAGCACACTAAATTCCAGCAACTATGGATAGGCCCTTTTCAGATTGCAACATTGCAAGACTTACAAGGGTGGGAGGAGAACTTACCAGTAAATGGTTTAGTTCTCAAGCCTTATTTTTCTTAATGGTTTTTATTTTGTTTTTCTTATACATAAATAAATGGTTTGATTTGTTTTGTTTTCTTTAGAATAATTTCAGCTGATTTACTTTTACTTGCTAAAGTTTTGATTGCTTGTAAATCTTGGTTTGTTTATGTTTCAATAAATCAACACGACTTTTGGTTTTGGAGTTCGTCAGAGTTCTAGATAAACTAAAATCTTTGAGCAAATATTGCCTATTATTTACCCATACACAATGTTTAAGGATTCTTCAAGACTAGCATATTATCTAAATGGATTATGAACACATTGAAGTCCTGCTTAATCCCTGTAAAATAACTAAGGATAGAAAAGTCTAGAATACTATTTTGAGGCTCCATTCATTTCACACTAAATACTGTCCTAAGGGTGTAACAACAAAAGACCCATGGAAAGGAAGCAGGGTAAACAATGTATTATATTTAAATGATCCCATGCCACAGTCAAAAGCCAAAAGGCTAACAAGAGTCAAAATCTCCCAAGAAGCAAATATGTACCAAAACACACACTGAACAAAAAATCAGTTTGAATAAGATTGCTAAAATTTCTTCTCCGTCCGTGAGTTGAAATCAAAATATCTCTCACACAAAAGGACACTATGGATAGAGGAGCCTAAATTAAAATTCTGAAAGAAAGCAATTAGGGAGGACTCAAAAGGACAAAAGTCCAGAGGCATCAAGAGAATGCAAGTTGGCATGGGAATGAGGAACAAACAGATATATTTGTTTACCAACTGTTACAAATCATGTGGTGTCTTAGCTGGAATCTATCCAAAGGTAGAGGTAAAATAAACTTCATATCTTCGGCCTCAGAAGAGTTATCGAGATTTTGAAATCCTGGTTCCCCTTTCTTCAAATTTGGACTGTCATCAATGCTTATAGTTCATGAATCTTGCATTCTAGAAATCCAGATATCTTGAAGAAATCTAATAAAGTGATACCGCCGAAATAGTCTGTTGTCTCAAAGGATAAGTTGTTCAGAGATCTGTGTCCGCCAGGTAGTCGCCAATTGTTGCAGCTGTAACTATTTTCCCCAAAAAAAATTATTTTTAGGGTCCCCCCTTATTCTTTTAGTGTTTAGAAGGCTTAAGGATTTCCATGATCTTACCAAAGTTTGTCTGTGGCTTGTTGTTTTTGAAAGATTTTAGCTTTTTTTCTGCTTATATCGGATGCATAGTCAACTAGCTTTCCGATGCATCGGATACACAGTTGAATACCGTCTCGATATGCCCATCGAAAGCCTTCCGAGGTTTTCTCCGACGTATTGGATGTCGCTTCATCTATTGTATCGAAGGAAGTTTGCCGATCTTCCGGAAGCCTAGTCTGGAATGTCTCTAAGGAGCCAGGTCCCCATTTAACTATCACTCTCTGATATCCGATTAAGTTTGGTGAAATGTCTCGCCATATCGGCTGTGTATATGGAAATGAGCTGAAGGTGTTAGTGGTTTCGCCAACCGACACCGTAGGGGCGTAGTGCCGAATCTATCCGCGACTTCACGTTGCTCTCGCCGATACCGAGATAGGTTAGTGGTTCTGTCTGTCGATGTGTTTTTCGTCCGAGGTCCCGGGCATGAAGAGTTGAGTCGATCCGATATTGCAGGTTTTCATAGAAGTATCACTTCGACGGTGGGTTAATTTGTTTTCTTTCCTTCCATGTTAATTGACTACTCCCACGGTCGGGCTTATAAATCCATGGAGTCTGTATGATGTGTCATTATCACTGTGAGGTTACCCATTTGAGTTTGCACAGCTGTCGATCACCTGGCACAAATCATTCATCAGCGGAGGTTGTTGTCTGTCCAGGTCGCCCACCATATTGTCTCTAGGTAGGATTCACTCGAATTTTTTATATACCCATTATTATTATTTGTTTTTGACTGCATGTATTTGATAGGGTTAGGTATTTATTTCCTACGGGGGTTTTGTTTTGAACAACGGTGAGTTTTCTTTAGTTAAGGATTCAACCTGTCTATTTGTGAACGTCGTTTCATTCAGTTGGTTATTTTCTCACCCAGTCTCTGTGTGGCCATGAGTGCATCGTTGACATTTTTTTGGGACGCAAGGCATCGCCCCTTTCATTCTTGCATCGTTTTAAAACCTAGGCTGTGTGGCCATGTCTTAAGTGATGGTGTGTTTCTGTGGGATGTAGGAGGGGTGCATAGATGATAAGGGGTTTTGGGGGGTTTTAACGGTCTGCAATTTCAGGATTCTTGTTTTTTCCTCAGTCAAGTTTGTTACCCAGAGAAACAAGGTTGTTGTGAAGATCTAGAGTTTTCCCCAACAGAAGTTTTTTACAGGTTTAGGGTAGATAGGTTTTGCAAGTTTCCTTTTCTTTAGAGTTTCTCATCCAAAAGGACCTTTTGGTTTTGATAGAAGAAAAATTATTCAGCATGCATATTGATGGGATGGTAATATTCTAGTTGTTTTTATTGTTGTTTTCAATACATAGCTTGCTAGGAGTAAGTAGACTAAAATCATGTTGCATGATTGTTACAGGCTAATTATCAGCACAACAATATGCCACGAAAGCAAAAGAAGAAGGCCCAAGCAGCTGAGGAGGAACCAGAAGTAGAGATAGTAACCAAAGTTGAAGTTATTTATGAATATACTAAAGCCACTACTGGAGTTGAGCTAGAGTATAAATGGGGAGAGGTATACAGAATGATTTCAAACCAGAGTGTTCCAGAAGCTGGGTTTGAAGATATGCTATATATGCCAATATTGAGAGATTAGCTATTACCTAAACTTTTCCCATGTTCAGAGGTGATAGGGTGGATTCTGCCTAGGACAGATGTAACGAGGATGATATTGGCCAACATCGAGAGGCAAGGTTATGCCACATATAGCCCAACCTATGTATCCATGGATTATAATCTACCAACACCATGAACCTATTTGAAAGAAAGTTGGTTAAAGGAGCTCAATCTAGATATGGTGTAAATAGTTAAAAAAATGATGATCCCAGGTAAAAACTTCCGTACAAGGCCTTTTGGAGAGTACTAAACATCAACCCTCCGCACTCCATACGGGTTCATTGCTTTGATGTTAAACATAGTTTTCGGGAGGGCTAATGGAAAAATATTTAAAATAGGTTGGGTACCAGTTATATTTTTTGTGGCCACCCAAGGTATGATATTTAATTGGGCAAATATAGTGTCCAACAGCCGGTCAGCTTGTATAAGTGCGGCATTGTGAGGAGTGTCCCAGAAGAAGACAGAATTTTATATGAGTTCAATATTGCTTGATTGCATCTTATGTACTCAGTCATTCCCAGCATTGAAGTGCCAATGGGACAAAGACCGAGCCCCTGTGTATGCTGCCTATAAATTATTCTCGGCTCACAAATATTATAGTCATTACAAGGATATTTGTGAGAATTTCATTATGCCATTGTATACTTTGATTTTCTTGGTTGAATGTAATTGTATGTCAGAGGGAGATTTGAAACTTGTGCAAAACAACGGGAACTATTATTTGACAGAAGAGAGTTTGTATTTAAGAATGTACGGTGGTTCAAGGGCTCCTTCCTTTCTACCGAGGTATGCTACAGAATATGTGATCCATAAAGAGGCTGTGAGACAGTTGTACATTGATGGAGTGGGAAATTTCCTTTTTGAGCAGAAGAAGGCAGTATATCCTGCAGTCCCCTTTTTTATAGGGAGTTACAAATTTTCCAGGGTAAAAATTGCAGCATAATTTGTTAAGGAACTATAGTATTTTCACTTCGGTGAAATGAGTTTCCATAAGAATGACTCTGAGGATAAAGTTGTTGATTATTGCATAGCAGCTAGAGTGCATTTCGAGTATACAAATTTCTGGGATAAAGATGCAGAGATCTTCCAAAATGCTCAAAACATGACAACTTTGAGGAAAAGATTCAAACAAAAGATAGATACTGTGGGCAGAAAGGGAAAAGTTGTTGATAAACTCAAAAGGCAGGAAGAAGATGCAGCAAAGAAAAGGCAGGAAGAAGCTCACAGGTTAGCACAAGAAGCAGAGGACTGGTTGTGAGTTGAAGAAGAAGAAAATAAAAGAAAGGAGGAAGAAGAAATACAGAGAAGGCAGAAAAAAGTGAAGGATTAAGATTAGAAGATGCTAATAAGGAAAAAGAGCAAGTAGAAAATGCAGTTGAAGAATTGAGAGAAGAGACATGAGAAGAACAAGACCATGTTGATGAAGGACAGACTTAGTCCGATGCTGATCCATTCGAACCTGCTGTTCCATCCAGTAGTATAGCAATAGAGAATCCTCTGACAATATCTGGAATTGAACTAATTCCTTTTACTCCCACAGAAGGAGAAGAAGTGCCTGATTTAAACACCATTTTTTATGACAAGGCAAAAAAGAGGATTGTTAAAAGAACAGAGAAAAAGGTGAACACTGGAGGTAAGACAGGAATGATGGTGACGGATAAAACAGTGGTTCACGATACCAACAAATATCCATGATTAATAGCCAGGGCTAGGGTAGCCCTATCCCTAGCAATTGAAGATAATGTGGACAAAATAATGACAAATCTAGAACAATCTCAGAAGAAGGTGACACAGTTGAAAGAGACTTTGAAGAGAGAGAGGAGTGAAAGTCAGAGTTTGAAAATGAATTATGAAGATATGATCAGTGAAGTTGAGGTTTCCAAGGTAGAGTGTCAGACTCTACACGCAGATAAAGATGCTTTGGTGCTAACTGTAGGCAATATAGAAAAGGAGTCCTAGGCCACCTTGGCAGATTTTGGGAAACTACAACAAAGATATTAGGTTTTGGAAGCTGAAAGAAATAATCTGAGGCTATCAATTGAAGAGTTGAATAAGGAAAAGGGAAAGTTAGAAGATAAAGTGATAGAACTGGAAGTACAAAGGACCACTGTGGAAGGGAAAGCTAAGACGTATGAAACTCAGATAGTAACCTTGGAAGATCAAAAGAATTAACTAGAAGTTTCATTGAAGACAACTATGGAGCAGAAATCTGATGTTGAACCTTTAAAGAAGCATGCTCTTACACTCAGAAATAAGATTCATCAAATGCAACTTCAGATGGTGGAAGAGAGGTTTAAGGTTCAACAGATAGAAATAAGGTTGGAGGAAATTATAAATATAGCTTCCTACTTCTTGGACAGAACACAAGATATCCTGGAAGCTCTACAAGGATGAATGACATGGGTAGAAACAAATAAGGAATCTCCCACAGACATACCTATTAAAGATCTGGAGACAATAAAGTTGAGTATGAGAGCTGATCGAGTTTGCTAGCAAAGCAACAGAAGAGCTAGTAAAGACAGTGAGGAAGATGAAGAGTGCCTGTGTAGAATTATGTAGAAAAGTCCTCCTAACTTACAATTGGTGTCAAATCTCTGCTAGCAAGAGATTAGAGGTGTTGCTTGAACATGAAATATTTTTGAAAAAATTGCAGGAACAATGCAACAAAGACGAACATGCCATTTAGCTAGTGAAGAGATTAGATGAAGAGGTGCTTATGTTGATGTAATTGTAACTTCAGAATGTATTCACCTATGTATCTTATGTCTTGCACCCCGATGTTTTTTCCAGGATGTGTCTGTAATGTAATTGAGTCATGTCATGCCCCAATGTTCCGATCGGGAGGATCTATAATGTAAAAAATTCATGTCAAGTCATTGTGGGTAACCCTCCTATTGTCTAATGGTTAAAGTCCCTGCAGTTCCGGGGCACTAGGGTTATTAGACTCACCTAGTGAAGTCGGCCCTAGTTGGGTTTACTTAAGTCAGGAATTAGTATAAATAGAGAGTGAGCCTCTCTATTTATCACACACTCACTCACACTCATTTGTAGCGCATAGCTAAGGAAGAAGAAGACATTGGGGCTAGGAAGAAAGAGGTTACTGCTATCAGGAGATCATCTTACTGTTTTGGGATTTTCTATTTGGTGTTGATTCTATCTTTGAGGAAGTTGCGGGGTTTTCTCCATTTATGGTTTCCCTGAGGAAAAACACTGTGTTCATTGTCTCTTGTGTTTGATTGTTGTGCTTGTTATTCTCTTAGTTAAAAGATCCTAATAATGCTAGCTTAATGATTAAAATTTAACATGGTATCAGAGCTAACCTGAGAAGAAGACACTATGCAGTTGCGGGAACTAGGGATTCCTACTTTGTGGATCTTCCTCCACAGATTTTTAGCAAAAGAAGGTTGGATTAACTCTCCTCCCTAGGGTGCATATTTCGGTCGAAGCAGAATCCAATTCTAAGGTTTTTCAGTTTTGGACCCGACACTACTGTTGGAAATTAGGGCTTTTCACAGAAGAGGAGTTTTTCAGTGAGCTCAGGCCTGGATTGATCTCCGCCCCAAAATTGAAGTTAGGGATCAAATTCAAAGCATTTGGTTGGACAAAACTCCAGAAAAGCAAAACCCTAATATGCTCCTGAACCAGCACTACAAGATTTCAGCTCCAAATCCAGATTTGACATCTTGACCTGGTAAGATCTAAATCTTCACAGGTGTCCTCCCTAAAGACACCTAAAGCTATGTTTGATGCCCTAACCAAATCGTTTGAAGGAAAGAACCTAAACCAAAAGATGACCTTGAGGAACCAGTTGAAGAATGTGAAGATCCAAAATGCAGAAACCATCCAGTCTTACTTCACAAGGGTTTCTCAGATCAAGGAACAATTGGAAGCAGTAGATGAAGAAGTGGAGAATGCAGAGATTGTAATGACCACCTTGAATGGTCTCCCTAGGACATGGGACTCTTTCATTTAAGGGATCTGTGCCAGAAAGAAGTTAGTCAAGTTCAACAGACTATGGGAAGAATGTTCTCAAGAAGAAGCTCGAATACAGCTTGAGAAGAGAAGATGGGAAGTGAAGATCAAGCTCTCACACTACAATCCAAGAAAACCAGATCCAGCCACCACAGAAGTAAGTACTCTCATCAAAGGAATAACTTTAGAAAGCCTAGAGATAAGTCTAAGTTCATTTGCTATACATGTGATGAAAGATGACACTTTGCTAGAGATTGTCCTAAGAACAAAAGTAGCTCTCACAAGAAGAAGGGAAACAAAAGAAGACATCATGCTCATGCCGCAGAGGATGATTAACCTTCCATAAAGAGAAACATACAAGTCAGTGATGATTCTTCAAGTGATGAAGAATATGTTCTGATTTCCGCTCTCACGGGAACTATCACACATGGCAGCAATGATTGGCTTATAGACAGTGGTACTTCAAAACATATGACAGGATTCAAGGAATCCTTTGTGAAATTATCTGAACATGAATCACCTCACAAGGTGAAACTTGGAGATGACTACCGGTATCCAATAAAAGGTAGTGGAGAACCCTCCTATAAGCTAGACTCTTGAAAGTCTATTAAGATGAAAGATGTATTGTTTGTACCTGGATTGAAGAAGAATCTCCTCTCCATATCTGCATTAGATGCAAAAGGAATGAGGGTTGCATTTGTAGATGGCCAAGTCCTCATGTGGCCAAAATGAAAGTCTTTTGATGATGCAGTAGTGATTGGAGAACAAGAAGGAGGACTATACAAATTGAAGGGCCAACCAGAACAAGCTTTGGTTCATGACTTGGTAGAACCAAATGAACTTTGGCATAGATGGTTTGCACATGTGCATTACAGAGCACTACCACTTGCAAGCAAAGATGTTGAAGGTCTACCAGAAATGTAGACAAAACATGGAGGTGTATGCAAAGGATGTGCAAAAGGAAAGAACACAAATAAGACATTTCCAAGTAGTGAGAGCAAGGCAAAATGAATCTTGGAAATCATCCACTTCGATGTATGCGGTCCAATATCATCCAGTTCACTAAGTGGGTATGCATACTATGTTTATTTTATTGATGATTTTTCTAGAAAGGCATGGATATACTTTATGAAGAACAAAGATGAAGTATTCAACAAGTTCAAGGAATTCAAAGCCTTGATCGAGAACCACATTGAAAAGAAGATCAAGACCTTTCGATCAGATAATGGCGGAGAATTCACTTCGAATGAATTCAAAGAGCTATGTAAAGACTTAGGGATTAAGAGGGAGTTGTCCACTCCTTATAATCCACAAAAGAATGGGATTGCAGAAAGGAAGAATAGAACTATCATGGAAATTGCGAGAGTAATGCTTCATGATCAAGATCTTCCTATGCATCTTTGGGCAGAAGTAGTCAGAACAATGATGTATGTATAGAACCGTACTCCACATAGAGTACTCGAGAACAAGACTCCTGAAGAAGTCTTCTCCAGCAAGAAACCAGAAGTCAGCCATCTCAGAATATTCGGCTGTCCTGTGTACATACACATTCCAAAAGAAAAGAGGACGAAGTTAGATCCTTCAGGAAAGAAGGGTATATTTGTAGCTCGAAGGCTTAAAGAATATACTTCCCAGTGTTCAAGAAGATTGACATTAGTAGAGATGTAACATTTGACGAAGACTCAGCCTACATCAAATCAAGGAAGAAACCAGATGAAGAACCTGAAGAAACAAGAGAACCCAGAATTCATGATACAATCATGAACGAAGAAATTCAAGAAGAAGATCGAGAATTTGAAGAACCTCAAGAAACTGTAGATCCACCTCTGGAGAAGAATCCTCATAAGAGGAAACCTGCTTGGGTACGTGAAATTATCCAAGGTGCAGAAAGATATGGAGCTTCAGAAGAAACACCCAGGGGAAGAAAGAGAACTAGATCTTGCTCTAGTTACGTAGCCTTACTATGTGACATTATTGATAAAGAACCTTCCAACTTTGAAGAAGCAGTAGAACGGAAAGAATGGAAGGATGCTATGATCGAAGAGTATCAGTCGATCATGAAGAATGATGTTTGGGATGTTGTCTCAAGACCAGAAGGGAAGTCCATTATAACTTCCAAATGGATCTACAAGATCAAGCATGCTACAGATGGCAGCATCGAGAAATATAAAGCAAGATTTGTGGCTCGTGGTTTCTCTCAGAAAGAAGGAATAGATTATGAAGAAACCTTTGCACCTATATCCAGATACACTTCCATCATATCAGTACTTGCTCTGGCTATAGTGATGAAATGGAAGATACACCAGATGGATGTCAAGACTGCTTTCTTGAATGGTGTAGTAGAAGAGGAGGTGTATGTGGAATGATGGAATGCAAGGCCATAACCACACCTATGGCATCGAACCTGAAGCTATTGAGTGATGCTTCATCAGAAGTGGTTGATGCTACGATGTATTGTCAGATGATTGGGTCCTTGATGTACCTGATGAACACGAGACTAGATATTTGCATTGCTATGAACACCTTGAGCCAGTTCCTGTCAGATCTGAGACATGCTCACTTGATTGCTGTAAAGCATATTCTGAGGTACTTGAAGAGTACAGTTGATTATGGGCTCAAGTACGAGGTGAATCAGAAGATTAACTTGGAGGGTTATGTTGATTCAGATTGGGTAGGCAGTGCCATCAATAGGAAGAGCACTTCAGGGTGTTGCTTTAGTATGGGATCAAGTGTGATCTCTTGGTTTAGCAGGAAGCAATCCTGTGTGGCATTGAGTACAGCTGAAGCAGAGTATGTTGCAGCTTGTTTAGCTAGTTGTGAGGCAGTATGGCTAAGGAAGCTATTGTCTGATTTATTTGATCTCCAGATGGATGCTACTTGTTTATATTGCAACAACCAGAGTTGTGTGAAGTTGTTAGAGAACCCAGTGTTCCATGACAAGTCGAAGCATATTGAGATCAAGTATCACTATACCAGGGATATGGTGCAGAGAGGAGCAGTGAAGCTCTAGTATGTTGTGACAGACGAACATATAGCTAATGTATTGATGAAGCCATTAGCTAGAGTGAAGTTTGATTACTTCATGGAGAAGCTTGGTGTTCTCTAGATCGAGGTTCCCTCCAAGGGGAAATGATGAGACCTAGAGCCATTCTGACATGGGAGAGGATTAGGTTCCTTCCATTGTCAGATGTAAGGGCTGAGCCATTCTGTCATGGTGAGAGGATTTGGTTCCTTACATGGCAGATGTGAGCGCTGAGCCATTATGATATGACTGTAGGATTGGTTCCCACATGATCAGATGTAAGGGCTGAATGCCATTCTTGGAATGGAGGCACCTGGTCAGTTACCAGGAATACTCAGTGTGGGACTGAGGGCCGTTCTGATATGATTGTAGGATGTAGTCTTACATGATCAGATGTGAGCGCATGGCCATTTTGATGTGATTGAGGGATGTGTCCCACTTGATCAGATATAAGGGCTGATGCCATTCTATAGGAGAATGGAGGCACCTGGTCAGTTACCAGGAATCCTCAGTCTTGGACTAAGAGCCCTTTTGATGCGATGTGTTTACACATGGTCGAATGTAAGTGCATAGCCTTTCTGACAAGATGAGGTCAGATATAAGTGCTGAGCCATTCTAGCGCGATGTGTTTACACATGGTCAGATGTGAGTGCTGGGCCTTTCTGACAAGATGAGGTCAGATGTGAGTGCTGGGCATGCCTTTATGACAAGATGAGGTTAGATGTAAGAGCTGGGCGGGTCTTTCTGACTTAGGGTCAGATATAAGTGCTGAAGACCTACATGAAGGGTAGGCCTACAACTAACATGAAAAAGGGCTGGCTCTGTAGAAATTCCTATGACGAGAAGAATCGAGATAGCACCATTCTGAGATAGCATATGATGATCATCTAGACTTGATGATGATCTAGATCAAGTGATGATCCATATGTGATGATGATCCAGATCAAGTGATGATCCAGATGTGATGGTGATCTAGACTTGATGATGATCCAGATGTGATGATGATCCAGACTTGATGATGATCTAGATCAAGTGATGATCTAGATGTGATGATGATTCAGCAGTGATGTTCGAGTGGTCGTGATGATGCAGATCCCATGATGAAGATGACTTGAAGAAGAAGATGACTTAAAGATGAAGAAGACTTGAAGACGATGAAGACTTGAAGATGATGAAGACAACTTGAAGATGAAGACAACTTGAAAATGAAGATGACGAGATGATCCAGTCGATACAGAGAAGAAGACCAGTGCTGAAAATTGTGTCGAAAGAATACCTTCCTAGTTAAGAGGGAGTGTTGATGTAATTGTAACTTTGGAATGTATTCACCTATGTATCTTATGTCTTGCACCCTGATGTTTATTCCGGGATGTGTCTGTAATGTAATTGAGTCATGTCATGCCTCGATGTTTCGATCGGGAGGATCTATAATGTAAACAAGTCATGTGAAGTCATTGTGGGTAACCCTCCTATTGTCTAAGGGTTAAAGTCCCCGCAGTTCTGGGGCACTAGGGTTATTAGACTCACCTAGTGAAGTCGGCCCTAGTTGGGTTTAATCAAGTCAAGAATTAGTATAAATAGAGAGTGAGCCTCTCTATTTATCACACACTCACTCACACTTAGTTGTAGCGCATAACTGAGGAAGAAGAAGACACTGGGGCTAGGAAGAAAGAGGTTACTGCTGTCGGAAGATCATCTTACTGTTTTGGGCTTTTCTATTTGGTGCTGATTCTATCTCTGAGGAAGTTGTGGATTCTATCTCTGAGGAAGTTATGGGGTTTTCTCCATTTATGGTTTCCCCGAGGAAAAACATTGTGTTCATTGTCTCTTGTGTTTGATTGTTGTGCTTGTTATTCTCTCAATTAAAAGATCCTAATAATGCTAGCTTAATGATTAAAATCTAACAGCTTAAAATTGAAATAGCACATGTGACAGTTAGCAGTCACTTACTGGAAGACCAACTTTGCCTGATTCTGGCCAGAGTGGCGGGTATAAAAGTTGAAGTTGCTAAGCATGAAATTACTATTAGATTTCTAGAACATTCTGGTTTTGAAAACATAGCAACAGATGCCAATGTGTGGAAGAAATTTATGAATGAGCAAGCTGAGCCATCTTAGTTCCACTATTTAGAACATTTGATTAATGATGTAATATATTGTATTTATTTTGTTTTTTGAGTCCATAAGCTAAAGGACAAAATTTTGTAAAGGAAGAGTTAGGGGAAGCCCAAAAGGCAAAGAGGGCAGTGCAAGAGTTTTTGCTGTTTGTATAAATATAGGAAAGCCTGATGTAATAGAGACCTTTTTTCAGACTATCTTTGTGAAATGTTATTGTAAGGAGAACTATTTCATCTTATAATGAAGAGTTATATTTTTGGTTGGAGAAAGCGTTGTGGAGTTTCAAATGCTGGCCATAGACTGGTTGAATGTGAACTACTTATGTTTCAGCTTGTTTCTATGAACTGTGGGATCATTCCAACTCACGAATTATTTCATGTTGTGAATGTTTTCCTGTTTATTTTTGTGAAATTTCCACATCATATCTGAGTAATGAATGTTTAATTGACAATGAGTTATCTCTTTGGTTATCTGTCTACTTATATTCGTGTATTTGAAATATGAACATCTATCTGTAGTATTCTAAATGCATGTTATATAGTACATTACTCATCATTAATTACAATATTGCTCCCTAGGGATAGGCTAGAGAGATTTAGTTAGCACTAGTATAATTTGTTTTCTTGTTCATGATTTAGAAATGAAAGAGGTAAGACGAGAGGTACGAACTTGTGCATCACATTGTGACACTCTTTGTTATCTCTATCGACTGCACTTAGCTAGGCACTTGCATATCATACTTAATTATAAAACTAAAAAATACACTTAAATGGTGGATCGGGTCGCAACCGATAATATAAGCTTTAATCGCTACTTGACCTACGGTAGTCGAATTGTAAACCAGATGGATTCCCCATACCAAACAATAACGAGCTAATTGGGAACGATTATTGGGGAGAATCCCTACTGTTGTTACCTGTGATTTTCCAGGCCTCAACACCACCTTACACCCCTTATTTTTTGTAGAATCCATGAACAAAGAAGCCTTTGTAGAATTTACACCGAAGTAAAAAACCCTCCCTACAAATTTTGGTGTACCCAAACCTTCGTTGCGCGAGGCCGAAAATGGTTCACAACCCCATAGAGCTTTGGGAGAAGAAAACTCTTTGTTTGGAGTCACATCACCCAAGAAACAAGTCCTTCGAGGATTTGGCATCACTTAAATAATCTTACTAGGATCGACATATTCTCAAAAATATCTCGAAGGGGTAACCCCTTTTTCGACTGACGCCTAAGGATCCAAATTGACAAATCGACCGCCACTGCAAAGAGTAGACTGGTTCTCATGTGGATGAGGCTTGGCCATATTAAATGTGCTTGATTGCAGTCAAAAGAAATACTGCAAACTTTGCAAAAATGACCAAAACACAATAATAAGAAAATTTCCACTTTTTTTATATCCTTGGTTGGTACTGCCCCCCAACAACCTGGGGGATTAACTCCAAGTTAATTAGTAACCGATACCCATCTTACAAACCCTAACCTCCATCACTTGTATGTGAGCCCAAGGTTTTTATCTAATATAAATAATGTGACCTTGTTTTTATTTATTTTTTATTTTTATATATTTTGTATTTTTATATTAAAAGAATAAAGAATAGAAAAATAATTTGAATTCAATTCCTTAAAATAGATGATGATGGTAGTTATTCATATTCACTTAGACTAGCATGGGTTTATCCAACCTTAAAAAGGTAAAGAGTGATTTGATTTTCTTTAAAATTGTATTGTTAAATCACCCTAATTGGGATGAGTTGTTAAAAATGTTAGAAAGATAAGATAATTATTATAACATATATTTTGAAATGATGCTTTAATTTAGGTGTACTCACTACATTTTATGAGAAAGTAATTTTTATTTTCAATCTTCTTTTTGGTATCACTAAAATGATAAATATATTCATCCGTGTTTTAGAAATTGTCTAACTCCCTTTTCCAATATGAAACTTCACACATTTTATTCATATTCATGTTTTTTCTATGAACAAGCAAATATTAAAATGTTAATGGTTCTATTTAAATTAGATATAAAGTTTTAAATAAAATAATATTTATATTAATTTATTTTTATGATTTTCTTGAATTAAAATATATTTAAAATCTTACCTTTTAGAAAATGAATTTTCCTAATATATTTGCTCATCTGCGATTCATTAATAAAGTTAATGAATTTGAACTGTATTCATTAATAAAGTTACTAAATTTGAACTGTAGAGTGAATTCTCATTATAGTTTCTCCGAGGAAAGAAGGAGCAGATGTGACCAAAACCCTTATGTCAGTAAGAACATTCTGATTGAAAAATTATAAAATGACAAAATGCCACCACCTTCTCCTAAAATACCTAACGGTTGATTGACAATGTTCAACATCATCCCAATATGGCGCCCGTGATGAGATTCGAGCTTGGGAAGTACCTACTGCCGATACCTTCAACACAGTCAACCGTGAGAAATGACATATGTTCGTTCGGCATTTTCTATGATTTAATAAGCAAATCCGAGACCACAGAGAATCACCGCGTAGCAGCAATTTATTGCGCTTCATCACGGCAGTAATTTAATATAATTACATTGATCATATTAAGTTAGATACATGATCATGGATCGTGCATGTTGGAGATGGTCGAGCTTGCTACATTTGGCATGGCATTATAATTCTTGTGGATCCCGAGGAGGACGATCTGTAATCTGAAATTTTGACTCGCATTGTGGTTAAATTCTACTCTTCTCTTCAAAAAAGAAGGATATCATCTGCATTTCGCTGCATTGTGGTTAAATTCTACTGTCCTGTCTAAGAGGGAAGGATCAAAACTGCGTTTTGCTGCATTGTTGTTAAATTCTACTGTCCTTTCTAATAGGGAAGGATTTCACCTGCGTTTTGCCGCATTGTTGTTAAATTCTACTGTCCTGTCTTAAGAGGGAAGGATTTCACCTGCGCTTTGCTGCATTGTTGTTAATTTCTACTGTCCTGTCCTAGAAGGAAGGATTTCACTTGCGTTGCGCTACATTGTGCTAAAATACTCCTCTCCTTTCGAAGAATGAAGGATTTCATCTGCGTTTCGCTGCATTGTGGTTGAATTCTACTATCCTGTCCGAGAGGGAAGTAAGGAATCCTTCATTTCAGAAACTGCATTTTCGTTCATTAGCTTACAGTAAGTTCTGTCATACTCTAGACCAGAACATATGTTGTAGATTAAAGGCCGAGTAGCATTATTCTCAAACTTCTAGACATTCAACTGTTATTTTCAGCTCCATTATGATTGATCTCGATAGATTTTCATTTCTTTTTGGCCTTTTACATTTTTTCCATTTCCTTTGACCCTTTGCTTTTTCTCAGCTTGTAATTTGCTGGTGAAAAGCATAATAGACTTAAACTTTGCACAGAAACGGCAGCCAGTTTCGAATCCTGCTTGTAAGGCTTCCAGGGACCAGAGGTAAGAGCTTTTAAAGGTTTCTTTTATGCAGAAACTTATTAGTTATGATCAAGTTTAGGTCACAGTTTTTTCTGTTCTGTTTTTATGCAAGTAGTAGCACACACCAGAAAAGAATTACCACCAAATGGAGCGTTGTTACATCTGAAATAGATAAAAGATTTGCAAATATAGCCTTGTAACCCCCTCCTCCTTAGGCTATGAGACGCCGAACTTTCTATTTTAAGAAATAATGAGCACTAGTTAGCAACAAAGTAGAGTATTAAGACATATAATTTTTCAGTCTATGGATTAAGGAGCTTCACACAGCAAAGGTTTAAATATCATGGACATACCCTATACTCTGATCAGGTTCCATTTCCTCATGCGTTCCAGCACCTTGAGGTAGCTATGCAGGCACTCGAGGTAAGGATTGTACTTAGTGCATTGGTGGGCTCTTTCTGAGTAGCCATGGAAGAAAACATCACTAACCTTCATGAAGAAAGGCTGACCCCTTTAAGCAATTGCTTGTACCTTCATGTTTGGTCCCTTTTGATGCCGCTGCTTTTTCTTTTCTTTATTTTTGTTTTCTTGTAGGAATACTCTTGTATACATTCCTCTGCAGAAGAATATACAGGGTGCATAGACTTAACTATAAGTGCTAAATATGGGAATGTTTAAGTAAGTTAAACTTGCCACAAGCTTAGTGGGTTAGCTCAACTGGTTTGAACTTTGAACCAACCAGCTCTAAGATGGATATTGTTGAGAGGTCAGGGTTCAAGTCTGGTAGAGTCCCTCTGGGTTAGGAGTACATGTCCTCTGTCAGCGGCCTTAGGGAATGTGAGGTAGTGCTTGGATGGTTTCCCCAAGGAAATTTTCCATGGAAAATCGTTAAACTTACTACCCTGCGATCAGCAGGGAAAAAAATAGACAAATTAGAGGAATTGATAATTGATTCATAGGGTAATAAATTGATCACAAGTAGTTTTACCATTATGTGTTTTTTTGCCATGCTTAACCTTCATCCTCTGCAAGAAATTTATGAACTAATCTGTCCCTCTACTTGAGCCACGCCCTCAAAAGGACCTTTGAAACCATATGACAGAAATGTGCAGCTGGAATCATATATGTTCCCTTAGGACCAAAGGGATGAACTATGTCCAAACTTTGCCAGTTAGATATAATGTTAAAGCCCACAACAAAGGCTGAAGTAATCTTCAGTCCTAATTACATCTTGCTTAGGTTCCAAGAGAATGATTTCCATTGTCGTACTGTTAAAGAACATATTATAATGCATTTTAATTTTGTGAAAATTTCTCAATTTTTTCTCACGTTTTTGTTTCAATTTCAATTATTTATTTGAAGGTGGGACAGGCTTTATCTTTAGATTCGAAGCAGTTTTGGCCACGACTCTTTCTGAAAATGGCCTTTATTGCATCGCTCGAAGTGATGTGCTCTCCAAAGTGATGTGCTCTCCAAGTTTCCAACCCAGTATGGGACTCTCCAGCCCAGTATGGGAGATCCTGTATAGTCACGGGATGTGCTCTCCAACCCAGTATGGGAGATCCTGTAAGGCTAGTATGGGAGATCCTGTAAGGCTAGTCAGGCTAGTCACGTTAGTCACCTTAGTCACGTTATGCTAGATGACATAAATAAAAAAATTTAAAAAATAAAAAATAAGATGACATAAATAAAAAAATTTAAAAAATAAAAAATAAAAAATATATATAAATTAAATTTAAAAAATAAAAAATAAAAAAATATATATAAATTACATAAAAAAATTTAGAATATATATATATATATATATATATATATAAATTTAAAAAATAAAAAATAAAAAATATATATAAATGACATAAAAAATTTAAAAAATAAAAAATAAAAAATATATATAAATTACATAAAAAAATAAAAAAAATAAAAAAATATATAAATTACATATGGACTTAAATAAAATATAAAAAAATTAAATAAAATAAAAAAAAATTAAATTAGAATAAAATATAAAAAAATTAAACTAGCAAATATCTATTTTAAACCCAAGTATGGAACTCTATCAAGTACCGAGAGGGATCCAAATGGTAAGAAATTGTACACCTCAAGAAATTGGATCCCTTTGGATCCCTCTCAGTGCTTGATAGATCCAGGTTTAAAATGGATTTATGATGGATTTATGCTAGTCTATATTACAAAGTGGGCCATTCACGTGGGCCATTCACTTTGTAGCTTTAACCTTGCTAAATTTGTAAAGGTGCTTAGTCTTGAGTCTTGAGCCACTCGTGGGTAATTTTTTTCTACAGTTTGTTTGCACATTCAAGGGATAATGAGGTAGCTCTGTCTTTTTATGACC
>LPNX010984452.1:200812-218922 GCA_001517045.1 Pseudotsuga menziesii | reverse complement strand
TATCTCAAAAAATCCAAGTAAGTTGAGGGATGCCTGATTTTTTAGGTTTCTATTGCATCTAACGCGCCAAAAAGGTCCATCATCTTCTTGCACTCACCCAAAAGTTGTTTGTCTAGAGTCTAGTGGAGCCTTCTCATCATTCCACACATTTGTGAGACACTGTCATTCCCTATTGTTCACCTAGTCCAACTTATGTGTTGTGTGGATTCCCTTGTCCTTTAGCCTAGATGCTTACAATGTTGAGTGTCAAGTCATTCTCTTAGCCTTACTTGGTTTCATTCACCTTCACCCTTGACTAGCAAAATGGATAAATCTATAAATGAGTATACTCTAGAGGTTCTTGTTTAAAGCAGCTAATCATTTTGATTTAGATTATTATACATGTATTGTGCTTATACTTGCCATCAAAATCTAATTGTACTTGAGTCTCATTGTTAGCATAGATAATTAAGCATGCATGTCCATCTTGTATTTTGCAGTATCAGAGTTTAGCACTTGGGTCATCATTTGACCAGTCTTGACCTGGTCAACCCAATGTTAACCAAGCCAGGAGCAGGGTCCATGATAACTTTTAGACCGATGGATGTGGGTGATGATTATTTATGGTCTACAAGTGTCCATTAGACATATTCATGCTTCATATGGTGATTTTCTATTATTTTTATGATTATCATCATTTACAGGCTTTATTATTATTATGGTTCTGACATGAATGGGGCCTCTAATGTATATTTGTGATGGACATATTGTGTATGAGTACTCATTCCTAGTTGATTTGGACATTCTCAGTCTATTGGTGTAGCTGGTTTTCAGTTTAGGGCAATTACAGAAGTTGATTTGGATTTTCTAGTTCAGTCATTTTGCAACAGTTTTGTCGTGGGAAATTAAATATAAAACACAGCACAGATAATAGTGAGATCTCCTAGGGCGCCAGAGGGAATCTAGGGGTGCAACTAGTCGATTGTACCATACTGCTATGGTGTCAGACACATGTGCAGTCATTTGGATTCAGTTATTCGTCCCATGTGAGGTATTGGTAGTTTTATGTTCCCAAGGCAGCATTTTGATGATGAAAAATGGCTAATGAAGAACTCGATTTGGGAAAATGGGGCAAAGAAATGGCATGGAATTGGTCCAAGGCATAGTGCTTGGGTCACCTTCATCATCCAGCATCAGCTCCACTTCACATGGGGTCCACACGTCCTTCATTTCTTCAGTTTGAGGGGGTTTTGATGTATTTTGAGGGAGACATCCTAGTGATTTGAATCACTCCTTAATATTTTTTACTACCACACCTTGTTGTTGTGCCATGGGGCCATGCTAGTGAAGGATGTTATAACCTCCTAGCCCCCACCCTGTGTTATCTTATGTTTATTGGTCATTTTTATGTGGTGCACCCCTTCATTGGGCAATTTTAGTGATGTGTCCCCCTCCTCTATTATTGAGTTTATCCATGTATGATGTATCAGGCTAATCTTAGTCGTAGATTAGGATCGTATTATCTTTTGATCTTGACCCTTGATCGTTTTGGATCTAGGTTTTATTTACTTTAGAGATCTATATATTGAGATGCTCTCTCATTTGTAAAGAGGACTTTGGCTCTAGAAATATTAAATACAATAATTTTTTTGCGAAAACTCTTGGAAGCCTTGTGAATGTATTTGGATGTGATTGTTATACCACTTGCTTAGACATTTCAGTAGATCTTGCATGCAAACAAATATTTTTCTAGAAGGTCGTAGTGATCTTTTGCAGGGTATTGAATTGGTTGGAGGAGATTGTGTTTGAGCCTTTCACACACCTCAGGGGGTAACATGGGAGACATCTTCAAGCCACTCGGTGTGTCCTTACGGGGAAGTCTCGAGTCAAGGTTGTCACCTTGTTCTTGACTCCTCCGTTTAGGCCAACTCCTAATCGAAGCCAACGGGGGTAGACCCTATTAAATTCTAAGGTTGTTAAGGCTTTCGTGTGTTTCTGCATAAGTGAAAATATTTAGGAGTTTAAAAATGTACAAGATACTTGCAAATAGTTTCTCAAATAATATTTGAAATAAAGAGCACAGCAGCATATGCGAGTAAAATCTTGGTAACACAATTGTTAGTTTACACCAGAATTCATATTAGAGATACAAAAAACAAACCAGTGCCTTAAATGGAGTCACCAATGAAATAGGAGTGTTGAAAGTGCTAAAGGATATGTTTTGCAAGAGCTCTTGGTAATTTTATTGTAAGATGTGAAAATGCATGAATTAGATTAAAGGGGAAGAGAACTCCAAATATACATGACAGTACGCGGAGTATGTCAAAAACCCTTATCTGATGCGGTTCCACGTGAGGAATATGTGGGTGACATCGGAGTCTCTGACACGTGTCCAACACTACACCAACAAGAATGTAGCCTTAAGGTGTCCCGAGGTCGCTACCCCGCAACGAATTAAATCGAGGCGTTGATTTTTTGCAGTGTTGCAAACATCGGCGCGGCGAAAAAATCGGCAGGGTCCAGGAAACATCGTTTCGGGACATCTCGGCAACACATCGGCAAACATCGGCAAAAAATTGGCAAACTTAAAAAAATACAAAAATATTCAATTTCAGCTTTAGAAAAAATCGGGAATATCTCGGGATAAATCGGGAAAAAATTGCCTTGAAAAAATCGGAAATATCTCGGGATAAATCGGAAAAAAATCGGGCAAAAATCGGGAAAAAATCGCCCCGATTTTTTCGGCGATTTTTTGAGAAAAAATCGCCGAGCTAAAAAACTCGCGATTTCTCAGACATCGGCGATTTCTTGGCCGATGTTGGTAACACTGGTTTTTGCATTGGGAGGTTAATTCACGTGTGAGACTAATTAGACTACTCACCCACATTGCTTTTGATGCAGCCAACTGTTCGGTCAAATCACGGCGGTACAGAGCATACACAACGGAGTCTTGTTGATTTTAAAGATTTTAAACACTATGTTTGTTAAAAAGGAAAAAAGTAACCTCCAAGAATCTCTTTTGGTTCAAATGAACCTCAATCGAGAAAGCAAGGAGTGGTAAATTTTAAACGAGAAGTAAAAAGAAAACTAAGACAAAGTACTGAAAGAAAAGATGGTTTTCTAATTAATCCTACCACGCATCTCTTTCCCCTTTCAGGTAACTCAGGAAGTCGTGGGGTTAGTATTTGTGTTACTCTTGATCAAATAAAGATATAAAATGAATGCACATATTAAAGTATACTATTCTGCAAAAGGAACTAAACTAATACAAGCAAAACATGAAAAAATGGCAATGACACGGATCCCCCTTGGGGGTATGGGGAGTGGGTCCCCACTTGGTTCTTGTAGAAGATGAACCCAAGGGCTTACAAAACTCTCGAAAAGTGGTAGTCGAAGAAGGGGACACTCCTGGGGAGCTTCGGATGGCCCAAACATCAGTTTTTGGGCAGTACTTCCTCCTCTTTTTGGACGGACCTTCTGAAAACCAGCAAGTTTTTATCAGTAGAAAGTGCCCAAAAACACTTTAGAAGTGTCTTTGGACAACATACAAAAATTGTAAAAATTTACTAAGTTAAAATTAACAAAAAAGATGCAAAAAATAACAAAGGAAAGCTTGGCTTGCTTTTGGGAAGCCAATAAGACTATTCAGTTAGATGCAATATTTAATCTTTAGAATGATCCAAGAAAATGCATTATAAACAAGATTTATATCTACCTTTAAACAAGCTTGCTCGGAAATGAACTTTCTTAAACTAGATCTAGGATGCTTATGAAACTTTGAAAATTGAGATCTAGCTTTCTTAAATGCTTATAGAAGAAATCTAACAAATAATTTTTAATATAATAAATTTAGACACTCATAAATAAGCATAGTAACCAAGAAGATTTTGATTTAAAGAAAAGAGGAAGAGGATTGAAGCCTGGTTTGTTGCTGGAATGAACAAGCCAAGGGAGCCCCTTTCTTGGAGTGTCGAGGGACAATGCCTTGAGTTTATTGGAAAAGGAATGGCGTTAATATTGATCCACACCTCATCTGTTCTTGGGAACCTGAAACTAGATCACAAATCTTGCACACACCTCGTGAGATCTGGATATAGATGTATGAAGGAATGAAAATATCATGCAAAAATAATATTATTTAAACATGTAACTTAGATTCTTGAACATACATAGTATGAATAAAAAGAAACAAGTAATCTTACTTGCCAATTTAAACTCCTATTGATTCAACTGAATCCTTCAAAGCCAATACACAAAGGCAACAAGAAATGAGAAAAAGTAGAAGTCGCCACATTTGCAACATGACGCTGGTAATCCACACACAAAAGGCACTACACGGTATAGCCTCCAAAGCTTCTTTATTATAAGAAAATGAATGAATATTACAGTATTACAATAGCCACCATCTCTTCATCCAACTCCAACTAGTTCGAAATGAGAGGGTTGTGCTTTATTTATAGCCAGAGCAGGGGGAAGTGGGTGCATCTAACACTGGCAAAGGGAGTTCAATTCACTGGAGTCTAACGGAGTTGAAGTGATTTAGAGGGGAGTGGAACTAGAGAGGCAAATGCCACCTCTCACCAAACTCCACCAACCCATCCATCAAAACACATCCCAACTCATTCGCTAATCCCAAGAGTTTGGTGTCAATCCTCACGTGTAGTCCTCACCAAACTCATTCGCAAGCTCACAACATCAAAACATACATCATATATTATCTTAACCAAATTTCTAACATCTCCACACATGAAGAGGGGTCCACCCAACATGCAATCGCAACTTTCACTTTGGTTCTAGCGCATTCCTATGTAACCCGACGTCATCTCCCAACCACATATTCGCAAGCTTCAAAGTTTGAGTCTTTTACGTGGAAGAGGTAACTCATGAGGGGTCCACCTTGTGACACCACCCTATTTTCCATGTTACATTAAAAACCAAGCGAATCCAAGAGAGGGGGCGAATTTCTCTTCACGTGAAGGTGATTTTAGACTTTGTGGTGGGGTCTCACATTAATAAAAAAATAAACTTATACCAAAGTCCAAGTCGTTTTTCATATTTTAATATGAAACCACCTTAACTTTGGCTTTTAACACATGCTTTAACATACCCCGACTCATTTTTAAAAAATGCAATTTTGTCGCATCTTTAGCATTTATTGACCACTTTGATGCATCTTTAGAGAAATAATGCCCTGTGGGATGTCTTAGCTGCCCGAATCATCGAAAAAGTGGCCTCTGAGGTAAAAAGGACACTCTAAGTGTGAAAACAAGCATCCCCACACCAAAAACAAACTTTGAACCCATCTTTTATGCCACTTTGAAGTTTTTTAATTAAACCATTAAAGATGGCTTAAAAAACGAAATAAATAAAAATCTCGAAAATGAACAAAAACCTAGGGGTACCTAGCACATGTCCATACGACTCAATTCGAATGCCTAGCACGTTTAAAAACACTAACACAGAGGCTCTAATAACCTCCTAAGGCCTAACCACCAAGACGACTAGCCCAACTTTGGAGGTGTGAGTGAAAAACTCAAAAATTATTAGTCGTTTGTTCAAAAACCAATAATTACTGAGGGAAAAAACACTTTGGCTTAGTCGGCTTGATGCCCAAGTCTAGGAAGCGGACCTTTTATAAAAAATGACCATTCTAGCACATTTTTTACAATTTCCCCAAGGGGGTATGAACATGTGTTATAAAAAAATTTAAAAAAACCTCCCAGAAGAAGCATGGATAACTTCTGAACTTTGAAGAAAGAACAATAATGTTTATTCGTCTTTGTAGGCTCTCTTGATAAGACTAACCAAGCATGACTTAATAGGTAACAGATTGCAGGGTAGCAAATTAACCTTACACCATACAATGGATGAGTGGTCATCTCTTGGCAACTGGCTAGTTTTACTTTTATTTGCAGTACTGCCTAGAGACACTTTTATTTTGCTAGTAGGGCATCCATTTAGAATAACTTTAAGCTTCGATGCCTTAGTGTCTAACAACATTTCTTAGGTAGGACTACTTGTGTTCAAGACCTATAGGCAGACATTCCCTATGACAAGCATCACAGAAACCAACACCAAGACACACTTTATACATGGAGACCTATTCTAACATAGAGGTGAAGGTGGGGGAAATCTTATATGTCACTAGTCAAGTTACAAGTCAAGGTTAATCAACAACAAGGAAAGGCAACGATTGGACGGAGACAATCGAGATGGTGCCAAGACTAGCAAGCTATGTCCCTCAAGGGAAATGACCAAAACCATACTAGGAGTGGGGCAAGGCCAATGAGTATACAAAGGAATCTCTCAGATATAACAGCTAGATCATTCATATTTTAGATTCCAATTAGTAAAACCAATATAAAGTATCGCCATCATATAATCAATATCAACCAAGTCTCATTGCTAAAATAGGTAACAGAGCAACATCAAAATCCATATGTACAAACCATAATATCACCTGGGTCGTATACATGTACTGGATCTGGAACCAATATGAAGATCACTGGAACAACTATTGCTGTTACATATCATGGGAATTGTAAAAGTATATGCTTTGGGTCATGAAAGAATGGCTAACGAAGTCATCAAATCTGGGGTCATGAGGCTTAGTCATGGCATAAAACTAGTCAATCTGGATACTTTGGATCTGTTGAAAATGGGAGATCATCAACTGGTGGCTCATCATACGTTGATCTCATAGTAAAGGACTGGCTCAAAGAACTGCTCAGTACTGCTCAGGAACAAAAGTAGCCCAACTACTATATATGTGACAGCAGTGATCATTGGGCTCTTCCTCTTCATTTGTGCCTTCTTTGGGTAATGATGACAAGATTTTAGTAAGGACCCCTTCTAGGTCAATATTGAGCTCATAATCCTAAAGGGTTGAATTTTGCTCATCATCATTAATATTCTTCAAATGTTCTATAACATTCTCTTGAATTGAAGGATCACTCAAAATTTGATTCAAAGGCACACTCATTTTTGGGTCAGAAGAAGAAAATTCAATCTGATAACGACAGTCATTAGTTATATCATCATAATAATCTTGACCGTTTTCATCAAGTTGATCCTCATCAACACAATTATTATCCGATTGCTCCTCTATGGACTCATCAATGTTCTCACCTAGTTCTCTTTTAACAAATTTGTAAACATGTAATACCCAGTGATGGATCCTGGTTCCAAATGGTCAAACCATAGGTTGGCATCTTCATCTAAAGAAGCACCAATGGAACGCATATAAATGTCTTCATCTTCAGAACCTCGAGATTCCATATACCACCAGAAGACGTCCAAATATCCTTCAATAGAAACATTCCCAGAAAAACGAGGCAACTTTTTAATGTAATCATTTGGCATAGGATGAGGTGCCCCAGGTATTTCAGAGAAGTTAAAAGGAGAAGGTTTAACTTGCTTACTTGAGTTGGGTGTCTAATGGAACTATAACAATTATTCACCCAAGGCCTTTCCTGGGTTTGATGCTTACTCACTAGTTTAAGTGAGGTGGTTGGAAAGTCTTTATTACATGGATGAGAAAACTGGTGGGAATCATAAGGAATGTGATAATTAAGTTCATATCCATAGTCATGTTCATAATCATCCTCATACCCAGAAGTTGATCTCCAACAATTCCTTTCGTCATCTTTCCTTTTAAGCCCAACTAAAGCTTCACCAAATTCTTGCAAGGTTTGTGAAAAATTATGGATACATACGTCTAAATTCATTCTGATTTACAGAATGGGTTCGCTTCCTAACAGAGTCACGTTGTCATCTTTGTATGGATGGGTTGGTCCTCTACTGGAGTTGCGTTGTGGAGTCGCCAAGGGAACGAAATGCCGTGTTCACCAAAGGATAATTTGTAAGAGAGGGGAGTAACCAAATGTGGTGATTGTAAAAATTTAAACAACTATTTAATGCAATCACTATATTTAAACCGGATGTGATATAAATGATAAGAGATTAATTGCATTCACAAACACCAAAGGTAAATTGAAAGATAAACCAAGGTAAGCCTCTACCTCCTCGGCAACGGCGCCAAAAATGTTGGCAAAGAGAACGGAACTACAGCTTAAGGATAAATATCGAACCAAGGTAGGCCTCTACCTTTCAGGCAACGACGCCAAAAATGTTATCATGAATCTTGTAGTTGCTCTGTAAGGTGATCCTATCTAGGATGGTAGAGAAGAAAGGAAACAAAAGTTGCAACTTACGATATCCAAGACCTCTAAAAGAACTCATATGTCACACCAGTCAAGGATACCAGCACTTTAGACTCGGTACAGATTCTAAGCCTAGGGGGTGTCCCTATAACAAAGATGACCCTAATAATAAGGAATGCAAGTGGATAACCTAGGGAAACTTGATTAAATCTCTTAGTAGGATAGTTAATTAGAGTTTTGCACAGTTTCTAAGAGAAGATGAGTGTCTATGTGAAAATCCTCAATTTTACCCTAGGGTTTTAAGCATGAAAATTTGGATCTAAGGGTAGATGGTGAAATTAAGCAAAATTAGACACTTGGATTGACTACTAGGTGTAAGGTTAGACAATTGGAGGTGAAACTAGCAATACCCAGTTTGCGGAATTGAAGGTACCCACTTCTCCTAAGGAATGCATCTCCCCTTAAAAGGTAGACCAGTGTGTTGGATACGCAAATACAGTTTGATGATCTTGAAATTTTAAACTTAGGGGTTTTATATTTATTCCAAGGTGGGTTTTAAGTTTCATAAACCGCCACAAACTAGAATGTACTAAACTAAACGATGAGGGTTTTAAATAACGGTTTCGCTAGAGAATATTTTAAACTACTGGAATAGAAATTAAAAAACATGAGATTTTGAGTAGATCTTACCTAGAAAATCTTGTAGATGCCTTGCCAATGATGATTTATCTTGTCTCAATCAATTAGAAGCAATTTCGAGGAAGTGCCAAGTAGAAACAATCTGTAAAAGTGAGGTACCACGCCTCTCTTCCCTACACAGTCAAACTACTGAAAGTGAGATTTTCTACGCATGAAAAAGACAGCGGAGACGCAAGAAAAGCAGAGTGCATATCAAAGATCAAAAATATTATTGAAAAACCCCATGATTATGAAAATGTATTCAAGAGAAATAAGTTGGGAGATCCACAAAAACGCCCCAAGAGAAAACACCCTTTTGCATGAAAAATGCTATCTTCCAAAAATATTTGATATTGTGGAAAAATATTTCAAATACTAAGCAAGATAAACTTTCCAACCATAGACAAGAACATCCCACAAAAAAGATCCAAGAATTTATGCAAAAATCTCTTTATTCAAATATCCAAAGCCAAGAGTACAAAATTTCCCGGTGGAATACAAAGAGGGGGGTCCCTTCTTTATATAGCCTTTGAGAGACACAAGCCCTATATTACTTTTCCATCCAACAATTGAGATTAAAACATCATCAACGGTGGAGATTACATCTTTTATTTTTACATGGATCAATATAATTGAGGGGGATGAATTAGCTCATAAAGCCCATTTTTACAACATGATAAATCACTCTTTTTGCAAGTTTAACACTTAGGGGACATGGGGGGTCATTAGGGGGTCCCCCCATACATACTTCTAAAAATACAACTTGATTTACACACTTTTATTTTGGCCATTTTAACCAATTTCGCCCTATGTGGGACGTCCTCCCTAAGAGAGCCAAAATATTAATCTAGAGCATGAAAATGGATGAAACTAGTGCCAAATGATCCGGAGAGCCAAAATACATCATCAATAATCGTTTCATTTATGTTTCCTTGACCACACAAACCAAATCGATTTCTTCAGTGATTTCCATAGTTCATTTTTAGTGGTACATCCTCTAAAAATAATAAAAATCATCATAACTTCTTTCAGGCTGAGAACTGGGGCAAACTAACTGCATAGAAGCATCTGGAGACATGATAGAATGATACAAGTGACTACTCATATCCCTTATAGGTCGTTGTGGCGCCCTAGGAGAACCATACTAATTTGCAATCTATAATAAAAAATGTGATTTGACCATAATAAAGTGATAAGAATTGCTAATCACGAAAACTAGGGCAAAACTCTGAAAACTAAAAAATGCAGTATTGGTCCTAGGCATGTATGGAACAAATATAAATGCTATTAATTTTTGTAGTCACTGCCTTGGGAACCATGTTTGACTTGGTCAACTAGGCTTACCTAGTCAATGTTGATGTATTTCTAACTTCAGAAGATACTATGATGTAAATTATCATTGTATGTTGTTGTACCCCCATTGGGGATGTGTGCTACCCCTTTACAGGATGTCTAAATTGTGTCTAGACCTTGAGGTACAACCTCCATTGTAAGTCGGGCCAATAGTCCCTAGTGTAACATCATGTAATATGTAATTGTGGTCTCTCTAGGAGAAATGGGCCCCATGTGAGATGACATGTAGGCTCGAGTCTTATATTTGGTCAATGACTTGAAAGGGTATAAATAGGGAGGTGCTCTCCCTCATTTATACACACCTCACACACTCTCTAAGGTGTTGGAGAGAGAGAGACAGACATAAGAGGAGAGAAAGATAGCTGCTGAACATTTCTTATTACTGCTTTTGATCATCTTACTATTCTGAAGAAGTTTGCGGGGTTTTCTCCTTTACGGTTTCCTCGAGTAAAACCTTTGTGTATTGTGCATCTTTTACATCTTATGCATTTTGTTGTACGTGTTATTCTCTCAGATAAAGATCCTAGATAATCTAATCAGATCTTAAGAAAATCTAACATGGTATCAAAGCCTCTCTGAAAGGAGGCACTGTGCAGTTGCGGGAACTAGGGCTTCCTAGTTGAAGGTGTTCTCTCCATAGATCATCAAGCAAGGACGGCTAGGCTAACTCGCCTCACTAGGGCGCATCTATTGGTGGTATCAGTTTTTGAATCAGAGAAGTTTCACTATACAGCCGAAATACAGCTGCAATGGCAGCTAATGGAAATTAGGGTTTCATGCTTGAAAACCCTAGAAGATTGAATTTAGTAATCCTAGCACTTTCGCTATAACGCGAGATTGGAGAAGGCTCAGAAGCCGAAATTTTTACAAGACGAAGAGAAATTCGTGTTGTACACTGTGTAGAATTTTCATCCTCAGATTCGCTATACTTCAAGAGATATGGTTCCTCCAAATCAGGGTTCCAGCCTCCTCCAAGATAAAGTCATAAACAGGTGACCTAAAAAAATTTGCTATATCTCGGGCTAATAAGGTCCAAACGAAATTTCGCAGGTTGCAGGTAGGGCACGGACTGTAGTTTCTGTGGTACGCTTTTCAAACCCATAGTGTGAAACAGTGACACGTGACAGTCCGTACAAGTTCGCTATGCTAAATAGTTGCCTTGGGAAAATCCGAATAAGTCCCACTTGGAGATTCCATTTCTGCACTAACCTGTAGGGTTGGAAAGAAGACTTATCAGGCTATCACAGTGAGACATTTCAGACCTTAAGGATCTTAAACTTCAGAGATACAGCAGAAGCAATATCAGTCATTTCTGCAGAAGAAATTGGAAAACTAGGGCTTCTTGTTCTGGGAGCTTCCCTCCACTATTTTCAGAAAAGGAATACATTGGACAGCTCAACTTGAAGAGGCCCATCTTTCTATCCAATCAGAAGTTTGAAATTCCAAGTTTTGAAAATTAGGGTTTCTATGACAAACCCTAGATCAACCAGCTTTGAAATCAGGACGAACACCTCAAATTGGTAAGATCTAAATTTTTGCTATTTACATTTGAGGTTCTCATTTCAAAATGACTAATCACACCTGATTGATGACAAGCTTGGTGAAGCTGACAACTTCCAAGTATAAGTATAGAACCTCCGTGATCCTTGAAGAAATTGACTTGGATCAGTATTTCAGTAAGGAAGTTCTAAGATCCAGAGAGAGATGAGGCTAAGGCTAGAGCCAAGAGAATCATTGCAGATTCTATTAAAGATCATCTCATCCCTCGTGTCATCCTTGAAGACACCAAAAGGAAGTGTTCGGTGCTATGACGAAGCAATCAAAGAAGAATAAGATATTGTTATAACCACCTTGAATGGCCTCCCAAGATCGTGGGATTCATTCATTCGAGGAATGTGTGCCAGAAGGAAGTGATTACCTTCAGCAGACTCTGGGAAGAGTACACACAAGAAGAAGCTCGACTCATAATAAGAGAAGAGAAGATGGGAGCAACTGAAGATCAAGCTCTCACATTCAAAGAAGATCCCTCAAGCGATGAAGAATATGAAGGACTCAATTCTTGAAGAACCTCTTATCCATCTTAGCATTTGGATAAGAAATGATGTTGTTATGAATGAAGAAGATGATGAAGCTGAAGGCTCAAGAAGGAGTCTACCCACGAAACAAATAAAGATAAGTATTCAAGTGTCATTTCATGATATTGTTTGGTTATCCATTTGTTTATATTCGGTTGATGTGTTATGCATGTTTGAGTATTTGCATTTATACTACTGAATTGCACATGATGGGTAAGAAGTCAATGATGTTGTACAACATTCCATTACTACTTATCTAGATTGAAACCTCTTTCTTGGCATATTAGGAGTAGTACACACTCTTAATAACATTAGGGCAGAATGCATCTAGAAGTTATTGTATGTATACATGATATGGATGAATGTTGTAGCATTGGCTAAAATAGTCGCACAGCTATGTGACATATATTTGTCACTATTAATATGTTTTTGAAATTATAATATGTTTCTAATCATGCAAATGAACTTGAATTGTAGATCATTCCAAATAACAAGTAACGACAGCTCAGAAGAAGAACCTGAAGCTTCCCAGGTCAAAGACACCATAGCGAAAGAAAGAGCTTCAGAAGAATATAAAGAGAACGCTAGATCCACCTCGAGAGATGAAGACCACCTTGGGCATGAGAAATAATCCAAGATGAAGAATACTATGACAATACTTCCAAAAAAAGAAAGAGGCCTCAGACACACTCTAGTTATGTGACACTATTGAGCAACATCATTGATGCAAAGCCTACCAGCTATGAAGAAGTAGACAAGAAGAAAGGGAAGGAGACTATGATCAAAGAGTACCAGTTCAAGAAGAATGATGTCTAAGATGTGTTGTCAAGACCTGAAGGGAAGTCCATAGTGTCTTCCATATGGATCTACAAGATCCAGCATGTAGTAGATGGCAGCATCGTGGGATACAAGGAAAGATTCGTAACACGAGGTTTCTCACAGAAAGAAGACACAGACTACGAAGAGACATTTGCACCAGTGACGTGGTACACTTCCATTATATCCATACGTACAGGTATGAGATGGGAGATACATCAGCTGACATTAAGATAACATTCTTCAATGTAGTCAAGGATGAAGTATACGTAGAGCAGCCACTGGGAGTTGAGAGCCACTGGGAGTTGAGACACATGACAGGCAGACTCATGTGCAAATTAAAGAAGGCATTGTACAAGCTCACAGATGGGTGCAAGAAGAACTTTTCAACAAAGTTCAAGATAGAGGATCTTGGTATCCAGTGTCCCTAGATGGACACATAGAATATTAGTAGCAAAGGAAGCTACTTGTCACTCCATTACAGAATGTTTTAATACATAGAATACGAAAGGAAGAGGGAGAATGATGCTCCGCTTCAAAGGGAGTGACTACCGAAGATCCTGAGGTTCGACATGGTACGATAGGATGGACAGCTTACTGATGGCTCTAGGCTTTACTGAGAGTAAAGTGAATTCCAACCTTTACTTCAAGGTTGAAGGCAGACGACCAATGATGCTCTTGTTATATGTCGATGACCTGTTCCTCACAGGAAAAGAGGAACTCATTAAAGATGCAAAAAGGAGACTTGTTGCCGAGTTCGAGATGAAGGACTTGGGTATGATGTGCTACTTTCTAGGCATGGAGGTGTGGCAGAGTACGAAGGGAATCTCCCCTGGACAAGGGAAGTATGCAGTGGAGATCCTGAAGAGGTTCGGGATGATAGACTGCAAGGCCATGGCCACACCTATGGCGTCGAACCTAAAGCTATTGAGTGATGCTTCATCATAGATGGATGATGCCACGATGTATCGTCAGATGATTTGTTCATTGATGTGCTTGACGAATATAAGACCAGACACATGCTTTGCTGTGAATGACCCGAGCCAGTTCCTGACGGATCCAAGACATGCTCACCTGGTTGCAAAGCATGCAATGAGGTACCTAAAGGGTACAGTTGAGCATGGGCTCAAGTATGATACGAATCAGAAGACTAACCTACATGGTTATGTTGATTCAGATTGGTAGTACCACTAAGAAGAAGAGCACCTTGGGTTCCTTCTTCAGTTTGAGATCCAGTATGCGCTACTGGTTTGGCAGGATGCAGTCCTGCATGGCACTGAATATAGTCGAGGCAAAATATGTCGCCACTTGCTCAGCTATTTGTGAGGTAGTATGTTTCTTTTGAAAGCTACTATTTGATTTGATTGATCTGACTTGCATTTTTTGATGCAGAGAGGAGCAATGAAGCTCCAGTATGTGATTCAAATCGAGATATCTTGAAAGAGGGAGTGATGAGTTCTAGCATAGCCGGCCAGACAGGTTGTCTGAGCATAAAATCCTGGCAAAGCTCGTAGGTTGCTCAGACGTAATTAGTCCTGTAGGTTGTCCTCAGATGTAATCAATCCTGGCGATGCTCGCAGGTTATCCTTGGAGGTAATCAGTCCTGATGTGATTCTATGCTAGAAATGAGCAGAGTGAAGTTTGAATACTTTAGAGAGAAGCGTGGTGTACTTCAGATCGAGGTTCCTTCCAAGGGGAAGTGATGAATCCGGAAAACGCAGATACACATAGGCCTTGTTAAATTTTCATATGCTTAACTAAGACATCAGTATTTCATTTCATTTTCATAACAAAAGCATATAAACAGGATCACTGAAAGATAGACAAGCACAACCATACAAAAGGAACACAAAGATTTATCTTGGGAAAAACCTAGCAAAAGCTTCCTCAATATAGATGTCCCCAAAAAGATAAAAGATAAAACCAGCAAGGAGATCAAAGCCTGATCCTCCTCCTTCTTCAGCTACTTCTCTTCTCCACTAATGCGCTACACAAGTGAGAGTGTGTGTCTCAAATGAGAAGCACCACACCTCTATTTATATTCATCCGTTCACTTTAACTAACTCATTCGACACGTAGGCTCGAGTTACACATGTAGGCTCAAGTAACCACACCGGGGTGCTAATGACCCACCTTTACAATTAGAGGGGACAACCTCATGACTCTTATTAGTTCTTCCAATTAGAAGCATCGGGGTACAAGATAATACAAGTGGTTCTCCCGATAGGACCACCGGGGACCACAAAAGATACATATAGAATATTCTTCGAAGTTACAATATTTCAACACTCCCCTAACGAGAAGGGTATTCTACAACAACATCAACAACAACAATAGTAGGAGAGAGATAGAGGACATCATCAACATCATTAGGGTAACACATCTATAAATCATTGGAAGCTTTTCAACATTATGTAGTCTTCATCTTCAATCTTCAATCTTCATCATCATTAATACTTTGACTGCTTCGATCAGCAACATCTTCGGCACTTTGACCTTTCGATCATCAACATCATCTTCAGCACTTTGACCTTTCGATCAGCAACATCATCTTCAGCACTTTGTCCTTTTGATCAACAACATCTTCTTCAGCACTTTGACCTTTCGATCAGCAACATCATCTTCGGCACTTTGACCTTTCGATCAGCAACATCTTCTTCAGCACTCTAACCTCTCAATCAGCAACAACATCATCATCATACTCTAATCTTTTGATCAGGAACATCATCATCATCATACTCTGATCTTTCAATCAAAAACATCATCATCATCAAAACATCATTATTATCAAAACATCAACATCATCATCATCAAAACATCAACATGATCCTTCCTTTCGGAATTACGGGATCAACATGTCTGTGGTACTCAGACGATCCTTCCTGTCGGAATTACAGGATTTAGGTCTTTACGGAGTTACTAACGATCCTTCCTTTCAGAATTACGGGATCAACACATCTGTGGAACTCAGACAATCCTTCCTATTGGAATTACGGGATCAAGTCAATGATCCTTCCTTTCGAAATTACGGGATTTAGGTCTTTACATAGTTACTAACGATCCTTCCTTTCGGAATTACGGGATCAACACAATTGTGGAACTCAGACAATCCTTCCTGTTGGAATTACGGGATCAAGTCTTTACGGAGCTACCAATGATCCTTCCTTTTGGAATTACGGGATTTAGGTCTTTACGGAGTTACTAATGATCTTTCCTTTCGGAATTACGGGATCAACACATCTGTGGAACTCAGACAATCCTTCCTATTAGAATTACGGGATCAAGTCAATGATCCTTCCTTTCGGAATTACGAGATTTGGGTCTTTACAAAATTACTAAAGATCCTTCCTTTCGGAATTACGGGATCAACACAGTTGTGGAACTCAGACAATCCTTCCTATTGGAATTACGGGATCAACACACGTTCTCGAGTACCGAAGTCACCGGATCTATTCTAAACCGAGGTTCAAGGATGATACAATCCTACCACCTTCTCAATGACCGAAGTTCACCGAATCTATTCTGAACCGAAGTTCAAGGATGATACAATCCTGCCACCTTCTCGATGACCGAAGTTCACCGGATCCGTTCTGAACCGAAGTTCAAGGATGATACAATCCTGCCACATTCTCGATGAAGTTCACCGGATCACTTCTGGACATATGTCCCAGGATGATACAATCCCTCTTCATTCTCGAGGACCGAGGTCTCCGGATCACTTTAGGGCAGGTGCCCAGGGATGATACAATCCCACTGCAACATCATTACTCCCCCTTTCGGGGAAGACCCTTTCGAACCACACCAATCTTGTCTCGAAAGTATTCGAACTTCACTCGGGACAAAGGTTACGTCAACACATCAACAACCTATTCATCAGTACTCACATACCGGAGCTTTATGGCTCCTTTCTGCATCATGTCTCAAATGTAGAAATACCTAATTTCTATGTGCTTTGATCTATCGTGGAACACAGGGTTCTCTGTCATCTTTATATAGCTTTGGTTGTCACATAGAATTACGCTAGTGTCCAACTCTAGATTGAATAATCCTGACAGCAACTTCCGAAGCCATATGGCTTCACAACTAGCAGAACAAGCTGCTATATATTCTGCTTCGGCAATGCTTAGAGCAACACTGGATTACTTTCTGCTAAACCATGAAATCATAGCAGATCCCAGACTATAACAACCGCCTGATGTGCTTTTTCTATCTGGAATACTTCCAATCCAATCTGCATCTGTATATCCATATAATCTGTACTCATGGCTATTATCATAGTATAGCCCAAAGTCTATAGTCCCTTTCAAATATCTCATCACATGTTTGGCGGCTACCAAGTGAACTCGTCTAGGTTGAACTAGATATTGACTTAAAGTGTTCACAGCAAAACAAATGTCTGGTCTGGTATTTGTTAAGTACATCAATGACCCAATGATTTGTCTGTAGAGAGTCACATCCACTAACTCTGATGAGTCATCAGTTAAAAACTTTAGGTTGAATCCATGGGGGTGGCCAAGGCTTTGCATTCCAACATATTGAATCTTTTCAATATCTCTACTGCATACTTTCCCTGGTTGAGAAAGATTCCTTCTGAACTTTGCCATACTTCCAGACCTAGGAAATAGTGCATTAACCCAAGGTCTTTCATCTCAAATTCTTCTGCTAGTTTTTTCTTGCTTTCCTTAATCTGTTTCTCATTCCTTGTCAGGAATAAATCATCCACATATAGTAACAGGATGACAGGCTCATCTTTTACAACCTTTAGGTAAAGGTTAGGATCAGCTTTACTTTTGGTAAAGCCCATGCTCGACAAGAAACCATCTATTATTTCATACCAAGCTCGAGGAGCTTGTTTAAGACCATATAATGCCTTCTTCAACTTGCATATGTGTGTATGTCTATCTTCAACTTCAAATCCTTGAGGTTGTTCTAAGTATACTTCTTCTTCGATCACTCCATTTAGAAAAGTTGTTTTCACATCCATCTGGTGTAAATCTCACTTCATCATGGATGCAAGTGCCATGATAGTTCTAATCGAAGCATATCG
>LPNX010984452.1:118942-198650 GCA_001517045.1 Pseudotsuga menziesii | reverse complement strand
TTTATGCTGTGTTTAAGTTGTGCAAAAGTAACCTGAATACTTACCCACTGCACTATACCGAAGTACCATAAGGGAAAAGATTTGAGCAGTGTAGTAATTTAAAAACAAAAACAATTTTGTTATGCACTGATAAATTAAAATAAACCCCCTCGCTTTCCCGAGTACAGGTTCGTGGATAAGGGCTTGCCCGAGTACTGAATTTGGAAAGATACTGCAGGGTTTTATCTTTTTTCTAAATCAGAAAACTTGTTCTAATTAAAATAAACCAAGACTCCTTCCCCGTATGCTCTACACCGCTGCAGCTTGTCTGATCAGTTGGTTGTATCAGAAAGGGATACGAGTTACTAGATCTAATAGGAAAATCCACATAAGTAATTTTCTTGAGAACTCGGGAGGTTGCAGAGAGTAATCACTACAGAGTCAGGGGGCTACTCTAAGCAGGTCTATCCTCGCCCTGTTGGACACTTGGTATTACTGCTTTAGCACTCAGTTCGAAGAGACTTGACTTGTTGGGCCAAACCCATAATTTGCCCATTCCTTAATCAATTCATTTAATAAATTAAAATTTACCAACCGAGACACTGCAATACTTTCACTAAGACTACACTAGCAACCCTCTTTTGCAAGCACACTTTTCACTTTGGCACTGGTCTTTTCTATTCCTTTTTTGCATAAGTTAATCACGCAATGTGTCATTGAATTTTGTGTATCCAATTTGAGCTCAGGTGTTGCTAAGGTTAAGTTTTGTTTGCAGTAATTGGTAATTTCTTAAATTCATTCATTCCATAATAAAACTCCTAGAATTAACTACTTCTCTTGTAGAGTAAAAGCCTTAGATTTTACTTTTCATTAGGGTCCACCCCCCTTGGCTTCGCTAGGAGTTGGCCTAGACGGAGGAGCTGAGAATCAGGTGACAGCACTTGGCTCGAGCTTGCCCCCAAGGTCGCACCCAGTGGCTTGAAGATTTCTGCCACGTTACCCGAGGTGCAAATTAGGCGACAACAGATTGCATCTTCAATATTCGTTCCTTTGGGCCACATGACTACTTGGCCATCTATGAAAGCAACTTTGAAACCTTTCTTATCTAAAGCTGAGATAGAAAGTAAATTCTTCTTTAGACCTGGTACATATAATACATCCTTCATTTTTAGGGGATTACCTGAGTCAAGTTTGTAGCTTGCTTCACCAACACCTTTGATCGGATATTGATAGTCATCTGCTAAGGATACCTTCTAAGGAGAGCTCTTTTCTTCAAGTTTGGACAGAGTTTTCTTTTGTCCCGTCATGTGCTTTGAAGCACCACTATCAATAAGCCAGGTGTCTTCCCCAGGAGTTATAGATCCAGAGAGTGCAGAGAATAGCACATACTCTTCTGCATCTTCTTCTCTTGCTTGTTTTCTTAGGGGACCTTCTTCTTCCTCTTCTTCTTCTTCCTCTTCATCTGCTAGATGGGCATGGTGCCTTTTGTTGTTGTTGATCCTCTTTCTATATTCTTGCCCCTTTTTAGGACAATTTCGGGCAATGTGTCCTATCTTGTTACAATGAAAACATTCAAAATCAGAATAGTCTTTAAAGGAAGGATTTTCTCTTACCCTTTGGATTCTTCTGGGAGGATGAGACTCCTTGAAATTTCTTCTCTTGAAGTTTGATTGGCCTCTTCTTCTTTTAGTGTGAGTGGCTAGGGTTTGATCATCTGCTTTTAGTAAGGCTTCCCTATTTGCCACTCTAGTCTCCTCTTGAATGCAGTCTTCCCATACAATATCAAACTTCATGCTTTCTTTTCTGGCACACATCATCTGAATAAAAGACTCCCAGGGTCTAGTGAGACCATTGAGAGCAGTCATGACCATTTCATCTTCATCAAGATTATCTCCAATAGCTTCTAGTTGCTCTTTGATCTGGGAAACCCTTGAAAAGTAGTCTTGGATGGATTCTCCGTGACTCATTTTGATGCTCTTCAGTTGAGCTCTTAGATTCATCTTCCTGTTGATGTTTCTTCCCTCAAACATTGTGGAAAGGGCATCATACATTTCTTTTGGAGTCTTCTTGGATGACACTTGAGGAATCAAGTGATCCTTAATGGAGTCAGCAATAATTCTTTGTGCCCTAATCACATCCTTTCTGTGCTTCTCCTTGGCTTCAGCTTCTTCAGGTTCTGACACTTCTTCTTTGACATACTTATCAAGATCATTCTCTTGGAGAATGAGACCAATCCTGTATTTCCATGCTCGAAAATTCTCTATGCCTTCTAGCTTGTCTTCAAGCTTAGTGCTTGAAGTCATCTTGCTAGAGAATTACAAAAAATTGAAATTTTGTGGAATGAGAAACTGACCTTACCAGGAGAGGTGCTTGAATGAGGTGAGTTGACTGATGTACTTGGATACTGGAAATCTCAATCTTTCAAATCAGACGATTCAGCTTCTGCAGAAATGTCTGTCACTGTTTCTGTGATATCTCCGCAATTGCTGCCCCTCTATGTCTGAAATTTCGCACTGAGGTAACCTCGTATGCCCCTGATCCAACACCACAGGTTTTCATCAAAATTGGTTTCACCAATTTGTATTTATGATCATTTTCCCAAGGTGACCTGTTACAGGACTGTTCAGAACAGCGAAGTTGTACGGCCTGCCACGTGTCACTGTTTCATCTTCTGGTTCTGAACTTCGGACCACAGAAATTACAGTCCGTGATTTTTCTAGAACATCTTCAGGAATTCCATTTGGATCTCTGTAGCCCAAGCTACAGCAGTTCTCCCCAGGTGTCCTGTTTATGGATGAATTCTGGAAGAGGCTGGAACCCTAACTTGGAGGGATCATATCTCCAAGAATATAGCGAATCTGAGGCTGAATTTTGGACACAGTGTACATCAGGATTTTATCTTCGGCCTCTGCAATTTTCAGCTCCTAAGCCTTCGTCAATATCGGAATATAGTGACAGTACCAAAACTTAGCAGTTTTAGTATTTGGGGTTTTTCTAGCTCGGGGTCAAACTAGGGTACCAAAAATCTTGATCCAGGTCTCTAAACTTCAATTTTGATGAGGAGAGAAATCCTATGCTAGGCTCACTCAAAAATTCCTCTTCTGCAAGAAGCCCTAATTTCCCGCACCGAAAACTGAAAATGCTCGGAATCGAATTCCGCTTAGACAGAAAGATGTGCCCTTCAATGGAGAGTCAGCCTAGCCTTCTTTTGTTGATCGATTGTGGAGAGAGAACCAAAAAGTAAGAAGCCCTAGCTTCTGTAGCTGCACAATGTCTTCTTTCAGGGTGGCTCTGATTCCATGTTAAATTTTCATATGCTTAACTAAGACATCAATATTTCATTTCATTTTCATAACAAAAGCATATAAACAGGATCACTGAAAGATAGACAAGCACAACCATACAAAAGGAACACAAAGATTTATCCTGGGAAAAACCCAGCAAAAGCTTCCTCAATATAGATGTCCCCAAAAAGATAAAAGATAAAACCAGCAAGGAGATCAAAGCCTGATCCTCCTCCTTCTCCAGCTACTTCTCTTTTCCACTAATGCGCTACACAAGTGAAAGTGTGTGTCTCAAATGAGAAGCACCACACCTCTATTTATATTCATCCGTTCACTTTAACTAACTCATTCGACACGTAGGCTTGAGTTACACATGTAGGCTCAAGTAACCACACTGGGGTGCTAATGACCCACCTTTACAATTAGAGGGGACAACCTCATGACTCTTATTAGTTCTTCCGATTAGAAGCATCGGGGTACAAGATAATACAAGTGGTTCTCCCGATAGGACCACCGGGGACCACAAAAGATACATATAGAATATTCTTCGAAGTTACAATATTTCAACAAGCCTTTCCGACATGGTGGCAGGCTGGGCCTCCCATGGTCGTGAAGTAAGTGCAAAGCCTTTCCGACATGGTGGCAGGATGGGCCTCCCATGGTCATGATGTAAGTGCAGAGCCTTTCCGGATGGTAGTAGGTGTGTCCTACCATGCCAGTGGATGTAAGTATTGGAGCCTTTCCCGAATGGTAGTAGGTGTGTCCTACCATGCCGGTGGATGTAAGTGCTGGAGCTTTTCCCGGATGGTAGTAGGTGTGTCCTACCTTGTCGGTGGATGTAAGTGCTGGTAGCCTTTCTCGGATGGCAGTAGGTGCGTCCTACTATGCCGGTGGATGTAAGTGCTAGAGCCTTTCCCGGATGGTAATAGGCGTGTCCTACCATGCCGGTGGATGTAAGTGTTGGGAGCCCTTCCCAGATGGTAGTAGGTGTGTCCTACCATGCCAGTGGATGTAAGTGTTGGAGCCTTTCCCCAGATGGTAGTAGGTGTGTCCTACCATGCCGGTGGATGTAAGTGTTGGAGCCTTTCGCGGATGGTAGTAGGTGTGTCCTACCATGTCAGTGGATGTAAGTGTTGGAAGCCTTTTCCTGGATGGTAGTAGGTTTGTCCTACCATGCCGGTTAATGTGAGTGTTGTGTTATGTGTATCTGGGTTGTGCTCCATGTGACGATGAGATGATCTAAAGATGATGAGGTATCAATAGGGTACACAAGTATTGCAAGGCATGTAATCAGTCTTGGAATGCTTCTTCAGGTTTTGCAGTGGCATATAATCAGTCCTGGGAGATCTTGCAGGTTTTGCAAGAGGCATATAATAAGTCTTGGGATGTACCTACTTGATGGCTTGCTCGCACAGATGATGTAGATGAAGACCTGATAGAGGACTAGGTCTACACCCGGCATGAAAAAGGGTTGGCACTGTAGATGAAGACTTGGCAAAGGACTAGGCCTATATCCAGCATGAAAAAGGGCTGGCACTATAGAAACTTTTAATGACAGATAGTATGGGACGATGATCAAATTATAAGAAGATGATGGCAGCAGCGATGATGAAGACTCTATGACTCTGTGATGATGATGATGCGATGAAGACCTGACCAGATGTGTTGATGACTATGTAGAGAGAGACTACCTTCCTAGTTAAGAGGGAGTGTTGATGTATTTGTAACTTCGGAAGATATTCTGATGTATATTATCATTGTATGTTGTTGTAACCCCATTGGGGATCTGTGTTACCCCTTTACGAGATGTCTGAATTGTGTCTAGACCTTGAGGTACAACCTCCGTTGTAAGTCGGGGCAATAGTCCCCAGTGTAACATCATGTAATATGTAATTGTGGTCTCTCTAGGAGAAATGGGACACATGTAGGCTCGAGTCTTATATTTGGTCAATGACTTGAAAGGGTATAAATAGGGAGGCGCTCACCCTCATTTATACACACCTCACACACTCTCTAAGGCGTTGGAGAGAGAGAGACAGTCATAGGAGGAGAGAAAGATAGCTGCTGAACATTTCTTATTACTACTTTTGATCATCTTACTATTCTGAAGAAGTTTGCGGGGTTTTCTCCTTTACAGTTTCCCCGATGAAAATATTTGTGCCTTGTGCATCTTTTACATCTTGTGCATTTTGTTGTACTTGTTATTCTTTCAAATAAAGATTTTAGATAATCTAATCAGATCTTAAGAAAATCTAACAGTCAAAGTACCCAAACTGAAGGTGAGATAATGAACTGAAATGCTCCTGCATGTATCCAAGGTAAGAACTGCTCCAAGATCTATATTAAAACCCAACTTAAATCATGGCAATCAGAATCATGGTGAAATTAGTAATAATAATAATAAAATATACCTGTCTTTGAACAGTCTTTGAATCTTTTGGAAGCCCCTTGCATATGCCATACTTACAAAGTTTAATCAATTTGCTAACGCTGGGTGAAGATGGAAAACAAGGCTAAGGCAACAGGGTAATGACTTTTGATTGACTTTAACTATATGATCTCTCTTAACGCTGACAAATACAAACAACCACAATGACATACGCATGATAGATAACAATAGGGAATGGTGGTACCTCACAAGTGGATGAGTTGATCTGAAAAGAGTCCATTGAACTGTAACAACATGTCTACAGCTCACATCCAAGCTAACAATCAAGCTCCCTAAGGATCTTTTCTAGGAACCTTGCGTTGAGTACACGAGAAACTGTAGTGAAGAGATCCTAAGAGACACTTAGAATTAGTTTTCCCTTACTCCATCTCACATCAAAACCAACAGGCTCTGTGAGGAATTAATCACTACATTTAACATAAGATGGCCAGTAGTCTTTAGATTTAGCATTTATTTATCCACTACGGTTTAGTCCTTTCACATTTCATTTCATAGCCCATTTTGAGTTGTGTCTAAAGACACAATTTGAGGGATTGCATTTCAAAAGATATAACATATAACACATAATGCATGTAATGATGGTAGACGGATTGCTTCAAATTTTAGCTGACACTCTTCGGGCAACTAGGGGGGGTATCCACAGTCAGGACCAAACATCGAGGGAAACCGACCAAAGAGGTCAAGGCTTCAAAACCCAACTCATCTAAGCTCACGAGCCAACACCAGCGGATTCTCCTGGCCCAGAAGGATCAAGGCGTTGACAAGTTTTGTTGCACAACTCAGAGCTGAAACACAAAACAACATGGGATCCATCATGCATAGGGGTCAAAGTGGGGATGATAATCTTCAATTTCATAGGTCTCAATCAATCATAAGTCATGGGAAAAATCAATCATGGATGACACTGAATGGATGAAGACAAGTGATACATGAAACTAGTATAGCACTAAAGTTTAAAAGTTGTGTAAAGCATGGCATAAGCAATGGTCTTCAACATTAGATTCTCCAATCATACTCAACACAAGTTAATCATCAGTAGAACATATAATATAAGCATAGGTCACCATAATTATCATATAACAACAAGTCAAAGGTGTTAGTATACAAGAGAGAGCAAAATCCTACCAAGAAGCAATATACCTGATCTCACCATATACATGTCTCTAATTGATATACCCTTCTATCAATTATGTACCATCTTTGCTGCTATGCTCGAATGAACTAAGTCATCATTGAAGTCATCTCACTGGACAAGGAGATCTCAGTCCTAGCAAGGAAATACTTTGCATCTGCAACTGAATAAAGGCTCTGGATGGCTCATGCTATAATGATGATCCATGTTGTATCCCCGTCTAAGAGTCTGGCTCAGAAAAATAAAGAGTTCAATCTGTATGTTGCATCATGGTAGCCCAACGACAATATATGTGATAACACTCCCTACACCTAAAACATGAAAGGTTTCCCCCCCTTCAGTGCCTCAAAAATGGCACATGATGTAGCTCGCAATCCAAGACTCCCTGTACTAGATACTAGTGTAAAAGAAAAATCAACAACAAAATAAATAAATAAACAAAAGAATACCAAGTCAAAATGCAAAAAACAAGCAATCAAGAAAAAGAAGTATAAACTTGCATGTGCGTCAAAGAAAACTAAAGGCCAAGGTCCAAAAGAAGAAAAAGTACAAGAAAGGAGGCCAAGAAAATCAAAGAAGACAAGTCCAATAAAGAGCTAAAAAGAAAAATTCAAAGAAAGGAGTGTTGAGTCTAATTGCCAATGCCAAAAGGAGTATCATATGCTTACACATTATCCATTTGTGAGACATGTTCCCTAGTGTATGCTTGATTAATGAATGTACGCAGAGTTCCCCTTTTCCCATTTTAGCTAGTGTTACATGGAAATGCATTTCCAAGATTCAAAAACGTGATTCCGCTACCCCACGAGTTTCTGGGACATGGAAACATGAGTGGAAATGTTTCCCTCACGTACCTAAATTTGGAAACGCAACCAAGGGACGTTTCCTTGAAATCAAGAAATGTGTCTCGAGTTGCTTCCTTCCGCAGTCGAAAACGAAAAAGTGGTTGATTTTTAATTTCTTTTGGTCTTTGTGAGTCTTGTCGTTAACCCTATGAATTTGTTTTAGCATTTACCCACTGATTTTCATAGCAATCAACTTCCATAATCCAATTTGGCATTTTCCCAACGCGTTGTCTTGGGAAATGATGCTCATTTGTCATTTGACATGTTCTACTTCTTTCTATTTTAGTTTGTCTTTTCTTTTAATCTTGATATATCAAACTTCAACTCTTTAACTTTTAACTTTCAAGTCCCAAGACATTTTAAAATATGAATCTTGATGTATAAGATTGAGATTTCATAGTTTTAAGTTTTATTTCACTATACAAACTTCAATATGGTGGTATTTTAACATTTTTTAATATTGATCAAATTTTAATTTATACCTTATGTATGATTGTAAGTTGTAACCTATATTTAGTTTTAGATTTAGTTTAGTTAGATGATTTATCAGTTATGAATGAATTGTGATATATGATTTTAGTGGTTTAGTGTTTATATGATGACAAGCACACTACATTATGTTGAATACCCTGACATCGCCTTCAACGTTTCCTAAAATTTGGGGCGATGCTTCTCTCGCTCCCACATTGCCGCAGCCTAGAAACTTGGGGGAACATTGCTTTTATCTTGAGTCAATTAGTCATCTTTGACCAATTCTCCACTTGATTATTTCTCCACTTGACTAGCCTTGTTGACTTTGTCCATCTACTTCACCCAAAAGAAGAATGATCCTTGTAATACCCCTGATGATTGCTTAGATGGTGGCATGAATATAAAGCAATAATATCATGCTATATATTAATTTATGTAATATTTCCTATGATTGAAGCTATGTGATGAGTCACATGAATCACTTGTGTAATGTGAGTATTGTAGCTCTAGTGCATTATCAATATATATCATTTAAGATGTTATTTTATCGCCATAAAGACATTGAATGTGTCATTTCACTCATTGAACATTGTCCAACTTTGACCAAAGTTGCTTTTGTTGGACTTTTGACTCGGTCAAATGAGGGTATGACTTTATCAACAAGACCAGCAATACGTGGTCACCTTGCATCACCATACATCATATCTCAACATTGGAAGCCAATTGGACGCTTCTAAATGTGATTTTCGGCTATCATGGACTAACAGCCTTTAATTCATGGAATTGCCTAAGTTTACAATTAAAAAAGCATGAGTCCTACTTTAATAATTTGGAGCAGCTTAAAAATGTATATTCCAGATTGGGTTTGGCATGATTTTGATCAGTATGGGACATTAGAGAAACATGGAAGTCATCCAAGGAAACTCCCAAGTGATTTGTCCAAGAATCCATCACGATTTAATTAATTGGTATTAATTAATAAAACTTCCTAAGGTTTGATTTTTTTTAAATGCCCCTAAGTCACAAAAGCATGGCAACAAAAAATTAAAAGTGCAAAGTATTGACATGGGTCGACATGAAATATGTTTCTAGTGACAAAGTAACCTTCTCCTAGCAGCAAGCTTCAAGTGTTGACCACATTTCAACTTGCTCATCAAGAGGGGTGCACTTCTCTCTCCTAGGGGCCGCACTTGGTAAAAATATCAACCTATCTTCACATTCAGCACTTCCAAATCAACAAAAAGGTTGCTATGGGGACCCACTTATGGTTCCAACTCAACATTCTAGCAAATATTTTGTAATTGTTTCTATGTAAATTGAGCTTAATGGAGCAATTCGCCCCCCTCAAGAAAGCTCTATTTTTCAGCAAATAAAAAATGTAATAAGTGGTGAATTATCTCAGCCATTGATTTGGCTCCTGTATCTTTTAATCCCATCCCTTAATCCTTATGATTAGGGATTTTGCTTCTCTTTTATTCTATAAAAGAGAAGCTATCTCAATGTAAAGGACTTTTGCAGAGCCATTTACTACAGTAATACAGAAATCAATTCCCTTCTTCATTCCTTGATGTTTTGAGCAATTCTTGAGTAAGGATTGTGTTGTTTGTCTTCCTCCTCGTGTTTGCATGTGTTGATGATCAAATCTGAGACAACATTTTATTGTTTCCATTGAGTGAAATCACCTTCCTGGACTGCCAGTGCACCCTAGGAGTTTTCCTGGGCAAGTCTCTTGAGGGAGTTATCTCTGCACTATTGTAGGTTTCTCTTTTGGGTTATTTGTTTGCTCTTTTCATACATTATACTTCACTTGTTGAAGAATATAATAACTTGGGTTTTCAACTTCAGGATTCTAATTGGCTCCCACAAACTATTTATCTTTTGCAAGTAGGAGAGAACTGATATTCAAAGGTGCCTCAAGTTGGATGCTTGGAGAATTTACTGGAAGGTCATCACCAAAGAAGCCATCACAAATCCAAAACATTGCTAGGGAGAGGCATGGACTCCATAGCCCAAGAACAATGCACCAGGTCAGCTTTTCATTCTATCTGTTCTGCTGGCTTTTACTTCTCCACTAGTCAAGTCGCACTACCTTCTTTTTCTGGCTTTTATCGCTAAAAACTTGTAGTTGATTGCTAGATTGGATTAGAATTTCATACTAGGTACTTAAATTGCAGATCTAAAACTTAATCTCATTAAAAATAACCTAGAAAAGAAGGCACTGCTCATCTTATACATCAAATATTCCATCTAGCGACTAATTTATTGTGTTTAGTGAGTATTCAAGCTTGAGTTAAATTTCAGAACTAAAACACTAAGAACAGCAAGCTATTTTACAACTCATACCCACTTTAAACAAATATCAACACCTCAATATACCCTTTTACATTAAGATTTAGCCTTTTAACTTGTTAATTATTTAGAAATCTGAACTTAATTACGCTGGTAATTCATTAGTCTCAGCCTATAGTAATCTCAACTGCCCTAAAACATTGAATCATCTAAGATATAATTAACCATAGGTAACTTCCAATCAGTAGGAGACCAGTTAACTCTCAAAACCTACCATCCCTTTAACCATTCCCCACAAGGCACATACATTCTCATTCATAATCTATTTCAAGTGTCATGCTTTTTCGGAAAATCAGTCTTGTTTGTTTCTAGGGAACACTAGCTTACTGGTAATTACTTGGAACACTTGACCAGGGATACCTCCCATGGTTACTCTGGGTCTTCCTTTGGTTGATTCAGGAAACCCAAAGAGAGGGACCTTATCCATGTGACACTTCGGGCAGTGTCCCGAGGATCCACTGGTCTAGCAGCCGATTAATCCTTACACCCACAAGGTTGCTAGGTTGTGTGACAATAGAACCCAAGTACCCTGTCAACTTAGACCCCAGCATATGTTGTCATATGCATATTGCTAGTTTCCAAGGAGAAAAAATAAACTTCCCAAAAGTGTTTCCAATGGAGGCCATGGATAGACCCCTAAAGTGCAAAGGAAGATTCCGCAGCCTAACCCACATTAGGGCTAAATTTAGCAATCCAATTCAACCAAAGGAGACCACAGTTTCATGAATAGGCCTGCATTTCCCATAAACCAAGGCCCATAATAGCAGATGATGTCTCTACCTTTAATATAGTTGACTTCCACTATGAACAATCATTGAGCACAAGGATACATTAAATCTTTGCCATGGAAAAGGGGATCCCAAACCTAAGGGGTTCACTTGTGGAGATATGACAGACACACAAAGTCAATGAAGGAGCAGATCAGCCGACAAGCTTGTAAGAATATTTCCTGATCCATGGCTTCGGCCAAGAGAGACTATCACAAACAAGGCTGCCTTTTCAACGATGAAGTGACCTGAGGAGTGGGAGGGTTCTACAACACCGGAGGGAGGAAAATCTTCATTGAATGATTTTTCCAAGCCACGTGGGGTATCTGCCCAGACACAGGAATTCCATTCCCTTATAGGGAATAAAACCCAGGTAAAAACAAGGGCCTTCAAACCAACAACATCCTTGCCCCATCCTTTAGCTGGCAGGGTCACAGACTCACAACCACAGGCACTTACACACAGCCTGAGGAAGAGAGGAGTGCTGCACAAACAAAAGAACGGCTGGCACAGATCCACTACAAATGATCAACCAGAACAGGGATAAAGATCACAGAGACGTTGAGGAAGAGGGAAGATGCCATGGCAGCAAGGGGAAAGCCCAACCACATAGATAGAGCTCCTCGATTCTATTCTTTTTAGAGTTGTTAATACCATCATGAAATGATAGGATAAAGTTTTAGAGATGATTATATTATATTTTATCAAAACTACTTACATCCCAAGAAGCACATGTTAACAAAGCATGCTTTACAGGTCAAGATAGTTGTCATGCAATTCCACGGTTGTGGGATGTCACAGTTTCGAGCATATTTCAAATGGTTTAACAAAATTATGTTCAAAGACTTTATAGTACAGACTAAATGACTGACATAGTTCAGTATTCCAGCTCTTCGAACTATATTGGTAAAGAACAAAGTACAATGGCAGATTTTTCAAAAGTGGACCAGCTGAACTGTTCATAAACTGACAACGAAATACAAATACTAATAAATATAGCATAGGAAATGAATGCTCACATATATCATTTACATAATGTAACTGGGAAAAGGACACAGGATTGATCATTTTATTCTCACATGGTAAAGAGTAGAAATTGCCATTCTACAATCCTCTTCTCCTGTGCGTCCTTTTAATCTTTTGCGATTAAATCGTACATATATGTTAGTAAGATTGTCGATGAACTTCAGAAGAAAAGGTACCACCTGTAAAGAGATGAAAAAAACTACTAAACACCTTAACACGCTTGAAAGTAAAAGAAAAACGGCCAACACCTAAACTGGGAACTCCATTTAAATTGCTTCAAATGTGGCAGTATTAAGATGACATGATCTTTCAGAAGTATATCCACAAATTCAAGAAAGCAAAACCTTACTGTGGACAGACGATATGCATCCATTTCTTGCTGCACAAATTGGACAAGACTCTCACAAGCAGAATTGATCCACTGATCAAGGACATTTGTCGATGTCTGCAATATACTGAACTCAATAGGTCTGAAAGGACTCAAACCTTCCACTTCAAGCCTTCTTGCATTCTGAACCATGAATCTATATGCATTGTACCATGGAAGAAAAACATCTTTGACCTGGATATGGGATATCATACAATACACTCATCTCTTCTAAACCAAAAGTAAGGCACATATCATAGCACTATAAAAATGAAAGCTTGGGCTTGTCAAAAGATAAAAATTGCAAAGCATTAAATAAACAAAAGATTGACAGAACATAAGACATTAAAGGGCAAGAAAGAACATTATATCTTAAGAAGTATGATATAAGTTCATAAAATGTGCAATATATGTTAACACATATGATATAAGTTCACAGTATCATTACCACACCATAGACTCCATGCTTCTTAAATCGCATGGGTTCTGCCCGTACAACTGGTGAATTAATAAGATATAAGCGGAGTGCATCCTGCAATTTAAACAAAAGCCCAGACAACAGAAGATAAATAATTGGTACTGACGTGAACTATAAACATCAACGAACTTAATGAGTTATTGAGTATTAACATGTAATGAATACACAAAACTAGTCAACTAGATTATTGTGTCACGAACTCGTCTATTTGGATATTGGTTTTGCCTCTCCTATACTATTGTTTTTCTCCTTTCCTAAATTCTAAGCTTCTTTGTTTCTCTCTCTCTCTCTCTCGGGTTTCTTGGTCTTCTTGGAGTTCTAGGGTTAGGATTTTAACCTTGGAGATTGGAGATTATGGTTTTGTGATAAAACCTTCGGGTGGATTGGTGAAGAAGAAAAGAAGAGGACATCTTTCCTTAGAGGTTTTGTTGGATAGATTCTAGCACTTGTATCTTGTTGGTTGAGCCAGGGCTTGATGATTTCCCCAATATAGGGCTTTTCGGATAACTAGAGTTTTTGTACCAGCCTTAAGATAAGACTATGGTATGTACTTGTAATTCGTTTTGAGCTTATATATGAAGTTTGCAACTGTCCATATATTGTGCAATTTCCAAAATTGAATTTCAGCTATACATGTTCTTTATGTATTGCTATTTACAGTTATTCATGTTTTGTTGATTTAACATATGTAAAGGGAAACTCGTTAAGTGTATTAACATCTAATGAAAAATATAGGGCACTATTTCATTGTTTTCATGTTGTTATAAAGTAGATTTTCAAATATGTTTTTTTTAACCATGGTAACAGCAACCTCCCCAGAGTATATCCAACAGCCTGCAAGCCAGATATACCAATAACTTGTGACTTAGCAGGGGCTAAGACATCCCGAAGCCCACCAGGGTGAGCCTTTATCCTAGGGGTCGCCTAACCTTTGAGCCTTGTCACAACGAGCCAATGAGCAACCCTACCCCCCACTGGTTTTGGACCTATGACCTCCAGGGAGATAACACATCGTCTTAACCATTAGGCCCACTCAGGTGCTCTATATTTTCAAATATGTTATCGAATGATAAGTTGCCCTAGAAGGGGTTGAATCTTATCTAATTGTTTGGTATATTTTCTTTGGATTGTTGAAAAGTTTGGGGGTATTAGAATTGAATTATTATGATATTCCCATTATTGTTTGACACTTTAATTTACAGCAGTCTTAAGGAAGAAAGTTTTAGGGCTAAGATCTAGAAACCTCTTTGCTTAGAGGTGGATTTTGTATTTTGGAGAACTTAAAGAACACAAAATTTCCAATAATAATGTTGGTCTATAACAAATTTATACTCGTCAATCTATGCATGTCTATTTAGATTAGTCTCGTGGATTTTCCCTAGACAATGTGAGTTCAAGCATAATATGTAATGTCCCAAATTTTGCATTGGGTCACAATGGCCAAATCACATTTTTCCATATTCATGAAAGTTGTCAAAGGGATGCTAAAAGTCAAATAAATGCCAAAGAGGAAAATCACTAGTTTCCTAGGTTGGGGGTGGAAGCTTTGAGATTTGGAACAAGGGGGATAATAAATGATGTTTAGACATTAGAAGGGGATAAATATTTAATAATGTATCTTATTAAATAAATACAAGAGAAAATGGAAGTGGCAATGGAGCATGAAGACACATGGAGACTATGGGGCCCACACTAGCTAGAATTCCTATGTTAAATGGTATATTTCTCTTGCAAATACAAATATATGGGAAGCCTAATGTTTTTGGATGGATTATAAGGTTAATATACTTGTCCATATACTTCATAGGTCAAATTTGGGATGAATTGTAACTTACATGGGAGAGGTAGAGCCAAATGGGAGTTTCATGGACAATTGGCTAGATTCCCCTTACATTTATGACATCTATGACACCAATGATGGAGATTCTATGGCAGTTATGACACAAGTCAGATCTGAAGGTTAACATACTGACATGTCAGGACTGAATAGAGCATCTTAGAGGTCGAATTTGGGAGTTGGAGAAGGCCAAGAGGCTCCTACTCAAATTTGAGAGAAGAGGGAAGGTGAAGAGAGAGGCCACATGGCATAGCATGAGCAGCCACACCAATTCGACTTGGCTTTGGTTTATGGATGGATTTGGAACCTTAGAAGACTAATAATGTTTATTAAATATAGGGATCAGCCATGAAAAGAAGCTTTTGCTCATTTGTGAAATTGTCATTTGTGAATTGTGAGAGCTAGTGGATGACTAGTTTTCTTGCTTAAGCCAATTTCTAGGGTGAAAGATTCCCATCCTAGTTGATGTTTGGAAAGACCACTCAAGTCTTTCATGGAGCTTTAATGGAGTCTTATTTGCAGGTGTAAGCTACAAAAAATCATGTGGATTCTTCTATTGCAACACTCTCTCTCAACTATTTCCAGTTTTCACACCATATTCATGCAAATGGAGGGATTGCGCTTTGGGTGAGCTATTGATATCTTTTGGGAAGATTCTAATGCCAATTATAATATGTTCTGATGTATATGATATGTATTTCACGTTCAAAAGACTCTCAGGTCAAAATACCCAAAAGAATTCATGTAAAAATGTTGAACAATGAAGAAATAGTGTTATTTCCCCACTATCTTGTTGTGAACCATTGCAATGTTGATGATTTCAAATTGGGAGAGCCTTTCATTGTCCATTTATGATTGTAATCAGTTCAATATTCTCTATTATTCATTCTCGGAAAGTTTCAGGTTGAAATTCCCAAGAGTTGTATGCCAAAATGACTTTTGATGAGCAAACAATGACCATTTCCACTCTATTTTGATATATGCCATGGTAATGCTTATTATTTCGAATGGAGGAATGTATCTCTGATAAATGTATGATGTATGGACTATAATTAATGTGTATTTCAAGTCTCATGTTCAGTACTTAAGCATTGGAATCCATTTTACTCATTTTTGTTGCATTGGGAGAAGATTTGGTGCATTTTCCCCTGTTGCCCACCTATTTCGACTAGGTGGCAACCTCATGTACATTGAAGATGTACATTATGTGCAGTTTGTACCTTGGAAAAATCTGAGGATTTTTTCACTTCTGCAAGGCAATTGCCCCTTTGTAAAACGAAATGTCCGCTCCCCTGCGTGGGAAAATTAATGTAATTATATGTGCTAGTGTGGGTCATATGATATGGATGCCACACCATGGAACTGGTTGTTAGGGAAGTCCCCTCATCGAGTGTTTTTTTCCCTTTCCAATTAATCTTGTTGAGTAAACGATTTTAATTGGTTTGGTTTTTCACTCAAAATCCTCCAAAGTGGTGACGGGCGTTCTAACAGTCAAGTCCATGGGGTGGCTAAGGTTTCAAAATGTTATTCGTGACCATGCTAGAACCAACAGTAAATGAAAAATGGAAAGACTTTAAGTTGAATTACTTAAAGCAGTTAAACAAATGTTAAGCATTCACCACATAAACAATTGCAGAACTGAAAGTAAATGAAACTGAAAAGTAAATGAGACCGAAAGTAAAGTGTTGGAGTGCAATGCTAGAGTGGAAGTGCACTAAAATAAAAAAAGTTATAGAACCGGTTTTGCAATGTCTCTTGGTTTATTTTAGGTAGATTTTATTAAGGTTTTTCCTCTTGAAATTTAGTTTTCAAACCGGTGGTGTGACTACCCCAATCTAGTACTTCTCAAGTCAAAGAAGGAATGCTGGTGCACTCAACAAAGTGGGAGCAAAGCCCACCCGTAGCTCCCAGGTCAAACCCCAATGGCCTGGTGCTCAACAAGGGGGACGTAGAACGCCTAGAGACCCCCCACAGTTTTCTACCCCAAGTCGCCTCCGAGGTCACTGTTTTTAATCAACAGGAAAAATAGCTAGATGGATTCCTATTAAACTAAGACTCCTCTATCCCCTGTCGTATCTCGCGAGTACCTCGAAAGGTGATAACCGAGTAGAGGAACAGGGGGTAGTGAAGTTGTTGTTGGTAAATTTTAAGAGGGTAAATTTTAATCTTGGTGATTAGCATACAAGGTTTATTTTAAACTATCAACAAGATCAACCAAGCGGTATCCCTTATGGGAGGTGCTGGTACTTGATCTTGGACTGCAAAATAAAGTGTGTTTGTAATAGAAAAAAAAAATGTTGTTTTAATTAAACTAAGCCCCCACTTCTCCTGCTTTTCATACCCAACTTGAAGTCCTTAAAGGGAGATGACAAGTGGATAGAGGATACACCGGATAGGTGGGTTGTATGATTACTCCTTTGACAGAAAAATAAAACTTGAAAAAAATAGAACTAACTAAAACAATAAACTAACCTCACAACAACCTCTGTAACAGAGATGGTGGTCTGTCACAGAGATAGGTGGGCAAGACAGAAAAATAAAACTGATTATCTTAACCACACAATAATCTCTGTAACAGAGATGGTGGTCTGTCACAAAGATAGGTGGGTAAACAGAAAAATAACTTGCAATAAAATAAATCTAAGCAACTATTTCTACACTACTCATATACAGATTTACAGCAGAGAATACCCCAAAGAGAACTTCTCATTTGGGGTTTACAATGTTATAGAAGAGAGAGAAGAAGTGTAGTTTAGGGCCTCTTTTGGACCAAGTTTTTCCAGGTTTTTTCTGGGCAATTTAGGGCAGCATAACCCCCTCTTTCTGTGTATAAACCTGCAAAAAACCAGCAACTTTACTTGCTGGAAATTACTGCAGAAAACTAAAACAGAAAGTTAACATAAACTAGTGTAAAACCCAGAAAATTTACAGCAAAATCTGAACTTTAAAAAATGAAAAAACAGAAATTTTAATGGTTAAAAATGAACGTTTTTAGGCTGAAAATGACTTATAAACAGCATATTTAAAAGCTTATACTAATATATATTGGGTGAGAGCCCTAAAACAAGGGTTATATTCACTATACAGTGAATAAAACCCAATTTCAGGATAGAAAAAGAAAAATGGCCGAATTGAAATTTTGAAGAAAAGAAATCCTTGGAGGAGCCCTTCTTAGCTTTGGATCCCTGCAAAACAAATCTATTAAAGCTGCAACAAGAAAACCAAGAGATGGGCACAAAAATAAATCCTACAAAATACTTTATAGGATCTTATCAATCTACTCACAAATGAAGATAGAAATACTTCTACCTACAAGTCTCTCCACAAAATACTTTGTGGAGAGCTTCCAAGCTAAGCAAATGCAACAATAATTGAAAAATTTACAAGGTTACCTCACTAATCCAAGCATGAAATGAAAAGATCCACACCAACAGTTTGCCTCCAAAGCTTTCTTCTATTATGGCCCAACTAGGGCAAGATTCAATACAAAAATAGCAAGAGGCTTGAGCCAAATGCTTGAGAGAATATGAGAGGAGAATGGGGAAAGATTTCAGCAGCATAACAATAGCATGAGAGATGTTGTGAAATGAGGGAGTGAGACCCTCATTATATAGTTGAGGAAGACCCCAACCCCTTGAAGATCAATGGCCAAGATTAGATCTAGATCTAGATTAGATATCCACCACTAGATCTAGGTATTTGACTTTGCATCCTCTTCAATCATTCTACACCCTTAGATTACTTTTCAATCCATGGCTTAGGTGCTTGATCCATGTCTTAATCAATCTACACCCTTAGATCTAGGGTTTTGACCAAATGTTCACCTTAGATCTGCTTTTAGGGTTTATTGTGGGCCCAAAGGCTAGGCGCCCCCTCCATATTTAGCGCCCCTCTAAATGTAGCTAGACGCCCTCCTTTATAGCTAGACGCCCTCCAAATGTAGCGCCCTCTTAAAATGGGTGACGCCTCCTCCATTCCATGTGGCTCTTTCCTTTATGGTAGCGCCCCTCTATTTCTTGGTAGCGCCCTCCTCAATCAAGTAGCGCCTCCTTTAGTGAGGGTTTTAACCCACGTTTTGATCTTCCAAGGCTAGCGCCTCCCCTTTTTTGCCTTTAAACTTGGCTTTGACTTCAGATCTTTGCTCCAAGATGGCTATTTAACCTTTAGACTTAGGCTAAAAAATATTTCACCTTAGATTTAATTTTTCAATTTAATTTTTAAATTTTTCCAAGTTTGACTTAGGAAAAATCAAAATAAACTTGAAAAAATTATATCTTGGCCATGGGGGGGTGGAAAAATTTGAAATAAATTTTTCTAGGCTTAACAACCCCCAAACAAAATTACCATGGCATTATTTGATTTTTTCCTTCAAAATCAAATAATATAAATTTTTGACTGAGGGAAATTAATTAATCCCCTAGGAAAAATAGACCTTGCTTAGTCAAAAATGGTCTATCTCCTCAACCCCTTATCAGAAAGACATAGGACTCGAAGCAGTGGCTTAGGGGGTTTCATAGCAATTTACCTTGCATTCATAGCCCCTATTACAAAATGCCAGTGCTTGAGCAATTACATTATTACATCAAAACTGAGTTAATTAACCACCAAGGGGTGAAATTAATTAACTAGAAAAAATAAATAAAAATACAACATAACGAAACTCCGCAAGACTCTATACAAATGTCCAGCATGGTCATGAATAACACTTTGAACCCTTAGCCACCCCATGGACTTGACTGTTAGAACGCCCGTCGCCACTTTGGAGGATTTTGAGTGAAAAACCAAACCAATTAAAATCGTTTAAACAACAAGATTAATTGGAAAGGGAAAAAACACTCGATGAGGGGACTTCCCTAACAACCAGTTCCATGGTATGGCATCCATATCATATGACCCATACTAGCACATAAAATTACATTAATTTTCCCACGCAGAGGAGCGGACATTTCGTTTTACAAATGGGCAATTGCCCTGCAGAAGTGAAAAATCCTTAGATTTTTCCAAGGTACAGTTTGTACAATTATGTACATCTTCATGTACATGGAGTTGCCACCTAGTCGAAATAGGTGGGCAACACAACCCAGTGTTGAGTGACCATTCTGTTGAATGGTAGATATCTGGTCTGGGACCATGATATAGACCCAGATCTGCCTTGGGTAGACTCAACCTTGTGTTGAGTAGACATCTGGTCTAGAACCACGATGTAGACTAGTCTGGGACTGGTAGACTCAGCTTAGTTCTGAGTAGCCATTCTCTAGGAGAATGAAGACACTTTAAACCCTAGACTGGGTCTGAGCATGTGTGTGGCGCTTTGACCCTTGATCTATGGCCTTGGTGTGCTTCTCCAAGGATTAGCTACCCTTGGTTAAGTTACCCTAGTACCAGATCTAGGTGTTACACAGTGTGTGAGATAAAAGCATTAATAACTCTCTTGGTCTATGATGATGTACTCTTGAAATCAAAAAGGACCACAGGGGCACTTGAAAAAAGGCCAAAGTCAAAATAAATAAAGACTTTTTACCACAAGTGAAAGTCAAAATAAATAAGGACTTCTTATAAAAGTCAAAAGAAAAATAAAAGGACCCTTTTTTGGTAAAAATGAAAGTGAAATTAGGAAAATATTAAAAATATTAATATTTTTATCTTTCCTAATCTTGTCCACTTACAGGTGAACGAAGACTATAAAAGAAGATCAAGTCTTCTCATTTGACACACACAAGTTTTGATCTAACAGGAGAAGCTACTATTTCTATTCTAGAAGTGTTTTGCCTTAGCTAGGGTTTTAAGCTTCAGCAAGCTTTTGACAGTCATCTTCAGCTTCAGCATTTTAACTTTTCCAGGCATGTCACACTCTCTCTCTCTCCTCACGGGCTGCTTGTTTTTTTCTCTTTTTTCGGCTGAGTATTATTTTTGGGCAGCCCTGCTCTCTTTTCGGGGCAGCATTTAAGGGCACGGGCCTTTCTCCTTTCAGCCCACGGGATCACCCTAGTCAACGGGCAGCCTAAGGCAGGCCCTAACAGGGCTGTTGTGGCCACAGGCAGAGGAAGGAGAGGACGGAGAACAGCTGGGATGGAGCAGACCGTAGGCAGCAGGCCAAGCAGGGAGAAGGACAGGCTGGGCAGAGGAAAGGACAAATCGGGCATGCAGAAAAGACAGCCGGACAGTCAACAGGCAGATCCGTACGGATTCGTACGGCCATACAGTTATACGATGGAAAGGTATAGACTGTCAGTGACAGTCAGATCTGACTTGGGCAGCCTCTGTCAGTTTCGGGCAGAAGAGAGAAAATCTCAGGTTTTCTAAAAAGCCTTAAATTCGTAATTTTTGCAAATTCTGGAATTGAGGAACTGTTTGAAGAACTCTCTGAGTCATCTCATTAACGAGATGAGCTATTAATGCTTTTGGGGTTTTTGTCTTTTGAAGGTTTCCCCAGTGAAAAATATTGTGTCCATGTGTGTTGATGTGAAGAATGTGTTTTTACTACAAAACTGGTTTGTTTATGTTTATCTACAATTTTTTTAAAATTTATGCTAATGCTGAAAATTGAACAATACCATGGGTGAGGCAGAATAGTCTACGTCAATGGATTTACTATGCCATACATGAATGTAAAGAAGAATCCCTTGGGTTTCCCTACAAGATTTTTCCTCAGGACAAAAGGGTGGACTCAATGCATGTCAAAACAAAATATATTGCTTGCATCTACTAATGATATATTATTTATCAATACCACAATAGAACGACATTAAATAGAAAACCAACACAACGAAAAATCAAAGTTTTTATAACTTACTGCTCCATATGTATCAATAACTTCCATTGGTTGGGGAAAGTTCTTTAGTCTTTTGCTCAGTTTCTTGCCATCCTCGGCCAAAACAAGGCCATTGCAAATCAAATTCCTGAATGCTGGTTTACCAAACAGAGCAGTTGATAATACCATAAGGGTATAAAACCTGCCATGACATCGAAGATTAAATAAGCAAAGGTTAGATGAGAAAAAAAAAGGCATGAAAAGTGGAAGGTGAGTATGTGCAGCAAAACCTGATTCAAAGTAATCAATTAAGATAACAGATAAAAGGAAATTAATAGAAAGGTTATCACAAAACCTTTCACATCCAAATGACACAAAAACAGTCTCAAGTTCAAGTTGCTTCTTCCTTTTTGAGGTCTTCTCCATAGGTACAACCAGAGGTTCAAAGGTTCTCATGCATTCTTCCTTGAGAGCACATGTCCCCAAGTTGGAGCCAGTTGTTACCCCTCATATTGCATGAGGCTTGCACTTGTGATTTTCATCACAAGACTTGTGATTTTTTGTTACAAGGCTCAAGCTTGCAGGATCATATTGCTAGATTTTCTTATGGATAACGGGTGCATTTGGGTTTTGCATAGAGATGATGCTAACCTATGGATGATTTGGTGCTGTCATGTGTGAGATGATATGTTCTAATGGTGTTCTAGTGGATGAGATAGCATTGATGATGTGATGTGCCCTCCCTTTTAATAGATCTGATATGTTTTAAGTGATAGGCTGCCTAGCTTTAATGAAATTATTTAACACTTAGTGTATTTTATGGAGTGGGAACCCATCAACTTAGGGACTCCCTAAGTTTTAAGTGCTGAATAATTTATCATATGTGTGATGATGAATTAAAAGGAGTTTTTGCTATGGTTTCTAAGGCTTTATCATAATAAATCTTCAATGAGATGGAACACCTTAGCACTTTAACTCCTTTTGCAATGTTCCAACACAATTATTAGTGTATTTGGAGGCCTCTAATGTGAGCGCCCTAGGTTTTTGTAGTTGGCTTAGCAAATGTTCCACCTTCTCTTGACATGTTTGATATCCCTTGATGGAGCGACAACCTTGTACACACATGATGAGGGTAATTTGGGTTATTTGACTTGGTTTGACCCCTTGGAAGGCATAGTATGGAATTCCCTAGTTCATTTGGCTCCTTTCACATTTGGAGGAGGAATAGTTCAAGGCACACTAAAGTTTTCCTAAGAGTGCCCTCTTTATTTGGCACATATGTTGAGGTAAGCATGCATTATAGTAATACTTGATGGCTTGAAGAGACAGACACTTTTTCCTAGAGAACACCTCCTTTTCAAGCTAAAATTCACGGTATTTGGTCAAATGCACACCTCCCTAGGGCGCATTTTTATTGGAGCTTAAAATATTATTTGTTTAAGGAAGATATAACAACCTTGGCACATTCACCAAGGGCGCACTCCTTAAATTGCTTGGTCAAGGTGTTAAGGATACTTCATCAATCTCAATCTTATCTATTTGATAAGTCTGTGAATCTATTGATTATCTTGACATGATACTATGTTGAGGGGAATAACAATGGCAAAAGGATATTGCTCTTATTCTCCACGATGAACTTTCCTACCAGCAGATCTGGTGTTCTTCTCCACGTGACTGAGACACTTCCCTCCCTTTTCTTTTGGCCTCCGCCTCTAGCTCCAGTGCCACTTTGCATACTCTTTTTGATGGTGTTTTCACTCTTCTATTCATTTCTTTTCATGTATCTTTCATCGTCCCTTCTTGAACTAGTTGCTTATCTCTGTACGCTTTGTTCATAGATCTTTTATCATTATTTAATGTAGTTAGCTAGATCTAGGTGTTATTGTAGCACCCCCACTTTGTATTACTTCTAGTTTCATTGACCTTCTTTTTATAATTTGATGGACATAAATAAAATAAAATTATCTTATCTTGTCATGTCCATAAATTATTTGGAATTTCGACAAATTCCCAAAAATATTGTTACCAGTACCACATACAAGGTTCAAAGTCACTGTGACACTAATTGTAATTACCAAAGCAATCATAAATAAAGGTACAAGAAACCCATATATGTCCAAAGACATAAAGGAATATTTAATAAAGGATTCATATAGATTACAATGATGAGTGAGTAGTCGTTAATTGTATCTTTCCTTTTTTGCTAGCTTTTTATCATCTAGGAATGTTACAGAAACTTCCTTATAACACTCCTATAATCTATTGATTATTGGTTATACTTTCTAGTCCAGTTCTTCAGTTTCATTGATTTAGTTCTTGGCCAGTTGTTGAACATTAATAAAGTTATCTTATATGCAAGGCATGTCTATACTTTAAGCACAACCCTGTGCTAAAATAATTAGTGTTTAATATAATTTATGTACATTGTAATCTTTACATACGAAACTGAATTCTCAATCGACACTTTCCCTTGAATAACATTAAAATACTAACAGGCACAACCCTATACTACAAAAATTAAAGTTTAATTTAATTCGTGCGATTTATGTTCATCGTAAACTTTACATAGTAAACTGAATTCGGTCGTATTGGCCTCTTGTGTATGGAAATTCCGAATAAATTCGAATTCATCGAATATTCAATGTATGTGTAATACAGATATGGGCTAATTTTGAAAATTGATTTTAAAAAGCCAAATTTTAATTATTCAAACACTCTAAAATAAATACCTTTCAATTTCATACTTCCTAATTCAATTTTATAGGAATAAAAATATGCCAAAGAGAATAAATACGCAAATATAATAGCAACACCAGACTTATCCTCGAAAACGTGTAGAAAAAAAAAATTTTACATGCAAATACAACTAGCAAGAAACTATAGACTGCGAAAACCATGTGCCCAAAACCACTTACATCCTTGTTCATTCGTGATTCAAGGTTAACCCTAACACAATTTAAACATTAATTAATTAAATCCAAAAGTATGTAGTGGTAAATACTTATTTACTTTGTTCTTAAAATAATTAATAACTAAGAGTTTTCTTTCTTACACTAAACGCATTATATTTTTGTTTTATTCAAGAGTAATTTTGGTTATATAAAATATGTTTAAAAAAATAATGATTTTTTTTAAAGTTTAAAATTGAATGGTTGATATTTAATATTTCATTCAAAATATTGTATATGTTTAATTATATATAAATGTTATACATATTGTTGTATATTTAATTAAAAATATTATATATAAGAGGTCTACTTCCTTATTTTATTCGTATTGGATTTTTTGGTTATGTATTTTTTCCGTATCGAATCGTATTCGTATCCGTATTCTTACTCGAATTATACTACGATGCTTTCTCCCGAATATAATTAAAACACTAACCATCCAGAAATATCATTAAATACTAACCATCCACGAGTTTGATCAAGGCCTTCTGCAACAAAATCCCCTGGGAAATTTTTCTCAAAGAGCTCTTTATTCTCAAACGGATAGTGAATGTAAGCATAAGGCATTGACCCGCTCTCGAACCAGCAATCAAATACCTGCATAGATGTTGTCCCTTGTCACAATTCAAGTCCATAGTTTCAAAGTAGAAAAAAAAATGTTCTGCAAAGCTAAAAATCAGCATTTTACCCTGGTGTAGAATCTGCCCATAGGAAATATGATTGTAAGCAAATAACATGAGACATGCACAAGGGTAGGAAAATAACAAAATTATAAATAATTTATAATATTTTAAAATGGAGAACAAAACCCTGTAAGACATCGTAGTTGAAACTGATACAAAAGCACAAACATTACTAACATACTCCCATTAAACTTCCCCTAGTAAATAACCTGTTCTGAATTAAAGTATGCCCTTGCATGTTTATTATCAAAATGAATGCACTCAAAAAATATATCTATTTATAAGTTGCACACATGCACTAGCTGAAATAGGACCACCTTTTGAGAAGAAAGATACATCATAGCAGTTGCTTACATTTTATTCAAGTTTTCTGGACTTACATCATCAACACGCCGAAGAACTCCATAGTTAGGACCTCTTCTAGATGGAATTGTGATGTGGTCAATTTTATGCCGATGCAAATCAGTCGCCTGCGTGCAATGAACAGACACAATAATTGTAAGTTGATTATTTACTATGGCAATCTCTGATGTGATCCCAAATTAATATAAAATAAATTTCAACTGATGAGAATAGGCTTCCTTCAGAAAGGAAACATCGATTTAAAGTCAGAAAAGACAATGTTCTCCAAGTACACATCACTTGAAGGTTGACAGAATTAGGATCTTAAAGCTGGCATGACTGTGAATGGTCCCCGGTGAAACCAGCCTGCTTGACTATTTTTATGCGGACCTAGTTAATCTTTACTCTCATTCCTAGTGAGTATAAAACTAGAATAGGGTGTGTGCAATATTGTATAAACTTTGCACAATTTCAGTTGCAATTGCAGAAGATCACGGCATTTTTCAGCGTGCTACCACCAGCCAGGGGCACCAAGAGAGCAACCGACATAGATGCTGAGCCAGTTTCTAGATCAGTTAGGATCCATGGGATAGCATCTCGACCCACGAGATATCGGCAACAAAACCGTACCAGACCTCTCCCTGAGAGACGGACTAGATCCTCCAGATCTCAGCAACATGCAAACTCCTCCCGGCGGCAACTCAGTAGACAGCCCACACCCTCATCAGGCCAGCAGACTTTATTGAACTTTCCTCAGTGTTTCTCTTTCAGCCTCGGATGTTAGGAGTACTAGACCATCTTGGCCCTTTTCGCTCCGGGATCTTCTCTGCCAGGAAACCTTCATCCCATGGCAGGGCTCCAGTTTTGTGACCGCGTCCAGAACTCTATCATACTTCAGCACAGCTCGATTTGCATACTGTTACCTTCTGCATTGTTTTTCTCTCTTTATTTTCTCTTTTAAGGGAGACCGTTTGGTCCTCCCGCTTTGTACGGACATCATTGTAACCAGCAGTCCCATTGAGCTACTTTGTGGTCATTAGTTGGACATTAATAAAACTATCTTATCTTATCTTATCTTAATCTTGGTCATCTGGAATCTGGAGGCATATATATCGAAATAAAACAAGCTTAATTGTTTAAGCTTCTCCGGATTCTTTTTAACATAGGAATTCTGACTCAATTAGCCAGCACATATTTGAGTCAAATAGCATCTAACCCATTGAAAATGAGCCATGGTAAATTAACAAACAGTCTGGATGCAAACAAGAATACAAATGACAATAATTAGTACAGATATGGAAATTAAAATAATTTAATGTGCTCAATCTAATGGATATTAATAGGATTTCTTAAAACCGACCAAACTTTACTCGGAATAAATTTCAATGGATCAGAACTAGGTTTCTTCAGAAAGGAAACATTCATTTCAAGTCATAAAAGATCATGTTCTCTAAACTGGATATCACTTGACAAGGTCGGGGTCTTAAAGCTGGCATGACTGTGAATGGTTACTAACCCACTGGGACCTGCCTACTTGACCTTTTATGCTGAGTTACTTCATCTTTACCCACATTCCTGGTGAGTATAAAATTAGAATAGGTTGTGAAATATTACATATACTTTGCATCGTTACAGAGTTGCAATTACAGAAGTTCTATCTTTGCCATCTGTATTCTTGGTTGTCTGTAGTCGTATATAAATAAATAAAGCAAGCTTAGTAGCCAAACTTTCTCCTGATTCTTTTCAGGAACTCAGGTTCGAATTTCCAGCATATATTTGAATCAAATAGCATTTAAAACATTGAAAATAGCCCATGGAAAAACAGAAAACAGTCTGGATGTGAACAGGAATACAAGTGACAATAACTAATACATATCAAAATTAGAATACTTGAATTTGCTCAGAATAAAGTATATTAATGAGATGTCTTAAAAAAAAGATCAAAATCAATAGCCAATCAACCTTGACACCTGAAAGCTCCTCTAGTTTCTCAATTGACCCCACCACCACCTTTTCCTCTCTATCATCACTAACCCAGACAGGGAGAGGTGTTCCCCAAAATCTAGTTCGACTTATTGCCCAATCCCTAGCATTCTCCAGCCAATTGTGAAAGCGTTTCTCCTGCAACGAAAGTAAACATTGATCACATACTGAATCCATTAAACTCAAAATGTCTGTATAGCTAAATAAGAAACATCACCTCCTACAAGGAGCCTGGCCAGATAAAATTCCACTGTTTCATTAAATTCCTAAGAAGAGTAAGTCAGAAAACTGTGATATACACGGGTTAGAGATGATTTCAGTCCACATCACAAAACAGTTTGATCAGAATCAGGTCTCCAATGAAAGCTTTTAGCAGTAGTAAATGAATAATATCATATGGGAACAAAGGTATTCACCATTAAATGAACCAAACCATTACAATCCCTGCTATTGAATTAAAAAAGAAAATCTAGAAATATCAAGATCAATGAACTTGGAGATCAGTTTTCCAGTCTTTCTTATCTTCAGGTTTAGCTTCTAATATCAGAAATATTCAACTTGACATTCACATAACAGATTAGCCATTTCTTCATAGCTATGAAATTTTGTTGAAGTAATATCTTCCAAATTCTTGGCAGCATAAATTAACTTGAAAAGAGAGGATCAAAAAAATGTGCTAAAATGTAACAGAAATCAAAATCTGCTAAAATGTAACAGAAATCAAAATGTGAGTCAAGAGAGGATCCCTTCAATACCCTGTTCTAAAAATTGATAGCGGTCTTGTTCTATCTAATGGTATGGATATTGCTGAGTTAATGAAATACAAAAGACCCCATATTGTTTCCAGTCCTTGTATATATGCTTTCTTAAGTTCCTTAGTTTCAAATTTCAATATTTCCTTAACAAAACTTCAAACTTTCCTATAATGGTAGTAATAGCATGTTTGGAGAATGGAATCACCTCCTGGAGAGGAAAGCAACAAACTTTTAGCACTATTTAGGTTAAAAAGCTAATAGATTAGGGAACATTTCAGAGGAAGTTCTCTCACATCTTATTTAAATCACCAGTTATATCTATTATAGGACATGAGGGTGATCAAAATACAACAAGCACAAGTATTTGGTAAGCTGTGTCAACAAACTGCCAAATGAATTTGTAGAGTTGTATGTGGATATTCTTGAGATTCACAAGAAATAGCAAGAGAATCAAATGGAAGCAAGACAAACTCAAATTCTGCAATAAAGAGAAAAACAAACCAGCACTAGGGCAGCGCTACAACGGGGGGAAGAGTGGAAGAGGGGGTGGACGCAGCAACAGGTGAAAGAGTGGAAGAGGGGGTGGACGCAGCAACGAGGAATGGAGTCACGTGGGGGTAGAGGAGCTGTGCAGGGGATGTGAAACAAGGATGGGAGGGTCGCGCAGGCAGTGCAACAGCGACGTGCAGCAGTCGGCGGGGATGTGTGGAAATGGGCAGCACAGCGGAGATGGACAACGGCTGGGTAGCGGGCGTCTCTTCAGCTCTGATACCAATGGACTGAAGAACTCAACGCTGAAACAATTTTCACTGAGTAAAAAAATAAATATTTATTAATAAAATTCCTGATGATGAGTAATTTACAATAGAAAACACATCCAAAGCCATTTGCTGAGACTTATTTCCATTCAACTCTTATTGCAGCCTATTGGTGGGGGCAGTTTGTTGGGAGCTGCACTGATTTGAAAAATTTTGCAATTCGAATATTGAGCAGCCATGAAGTGCTTCTGGATGTGAACGCAATTGGAGTGTATTTGAGCGTATACACAACAAGAAACGAAACCGTTTGGAACACAAACAGTTGAATGGTATGGTCTATGTCCAATACAATCTTAGGCTGAGGCGTAACCAGTTGTTGAACAAGACACCAGCATCAAGCAACATAACCTTGGATTACTTTGATCCATCATCAAAGTGGGTTGTGGAGACTCAAGCACCAATATTTGATAATAAAGACCTTTCTTGGTTGGATTTGGACCCACCTCCAGAGGTTCCACCTTCAGAGCCAAGGGAATCAAGTGGGGCTCAGAATCCCACCCCTGAAGAGGATGAAGAGGAAGAGGATGATGATGACAATGAGGAGGACGGTGATGAGGAATAGTAAACTACTTGACACTAGACTCTAGTAGTAGTAGCTAGTAGGGTAGTGCCATATGATCACTTTAATATTATTCATTAGTAGTATGGTTTATTTTTGGATTGTAGGGGCCATTTAGAGCCTCTTTGTTGATGTACTTTGGTTCAAAACCTCAGAGATGTATTGCACTAGGTGCTATTTTGGATATTTGCACCCATATTTGCTATATACAGTCCATCTCTCCGGCATCACCAGACATACAATCCCACAAAGTTTCAGCCTGATATGACCTCTCCTACAAAAACGTCACCTTCAGTTTGGAGGGTGCTTACGGTACAGCGGGGCGGTAACACCGAAGGAAAGGAGCACTACTAGCCCACCTATCCAAATCTTTATGCATGCAGCTATCTCTGGAGTCATTATCAGCCGAGATATCAGTGGTAAGTGTTAATTTCTCTCTGCAAACCCTAGCCTTAATTCAGCTACATTATAGGGCATTTTTGCATGGCAAGTTTGCATGCACAGTTATTTCGTATTTTTGTATAAGATTGAATGTGTGAGTCAGCCCTACAATAGAACATTAGAGAATATCAGTATTTGGGATATTACACAATAATGGATTGAAATGCCTACTATTCTAGCCAACTCGAATCTTCTCCCTTTCTTGTCACCCAGGGTCAGACCAATCGACAAGGGGAGTGAATACAGGGCAAAGATCGAGACAAGGTTTATTTTAAAAGAAATGAAGAATTTAACAATTATTAACAATGCAACCCAATATGATATTGCAAGGATGGATGTGAACGCAATTGGAGTGTATTTGAGCGTATACACAACAAGAAATGAAACTGTTTGGAACACAAACAGTTGAATGATATGGTCTATGTCCAGTACAATCTTAGGCTGAGGCGTAACCAGTTGTTGAACAAGACACCAGCATCAAGCAACATAACCTTGGATGACTTTGATCCATCATCAGAGTGGGTTGTGGAGACTCAAGCACCAATATTTGATAATAAAGACCTTTCTTGGTTGGATTTGGACCCAGCTCCAGAGGTTCCACCTTCAAGGCCAGGGGAATCAAGTGGGGCTCAGAATCCCACCCCTGAAGAGGATGAAGAGGAAGAGGATGATGATGACGATGAGGAGGATAGTGATGAGGAATAGTAAACTACTTGACACTAGACTCTAGTAGTAATAGCTAGTAGGGTAGTGCCATATGATCACTTTAATATTATTCATTAGTAGTATGGTTTATTTTTGGATTGTAGGGGCCATTTAGAGCCTCTTTGTTGATGTACTTTGGTTCAAAACCTCAGAGATGTATTGCACTAGGTGCTATTTTGGATATCTGCACCCATATTTGCTATATATATATGAGAAACTTTGCATATTTGTGTATTAATGGTTTTGATTCATATGTATGCACATGAATATATATGTTTTTTTACAAAATATGAATATTTTATGTATTTTTTAGTCAGTCGGTTTTTTACCCGATTTTTTGTCAATTCCGGTCCGGTTCACATTTTGGGCTTCGCCGGTTTGATGATCGGTCCGGTTCCGATAACATTGGCTGGAAGTAGCGGGGAAACCACAGAAGGATTCGCTGGTACCACAAAACCCAGTCTTTCCTCTGCATGTTAGCTTCCTCTTTCTCAACAGGCTCATCCTAGAACATCCTGATATTATCAGCCATCAGTTTGCTCATCTAGAGCAGCTATCAGCAAACAGAGAGCTTGGGGGGCGTGAGCAGCAGAACCACAGATCAATTCGCTAGGGCTCTTAGAGGCAGCCAAACCTTCGCATGTGACAATCCATCTCTCCGGCATCACCAGACATACAATCCCACAAAGTTTTAGCCTGATATGACCTCTCCTACAAAAACGTCACCTTCAGTCTGGAGGGTGCTTACGGTACAGCGGGCGATAACACCGAAGGAAAGGAGCACTACTAGCCCACCTATCCAAATATTTATGCATGCAACTATCTCTGGAGTCATTATTAGCCGGGATATCAATGGTAAGTGTTAATTTCTCTCTGCAAACCCTAGCCCTAATTCAGCTACATTATAGGGCATTTTTGCATGGCAAATTTGCATGCACAGTTATTTCGTATTTTTGTATAAGATTGAATGTGTGAGTCAGCCCTACAATAGAACATTAGAGAATATCAGTATTTGGGATATTACACAATAATAGATTGAAATGCCTACTATTCTAGCCAACTCGAATCTTCTCCCTTTCTTGTCACCCAGGGTCGGACCAATCGACAAGGGGAGTGAATACGGGGCGAAGATCGGGGCAAGGTTTATTTTAAAAGAAATGAAGAATTTAACAAATATTAACAATGCAACCCAGCATGATATTGCAAGGATGGCATAGCCAAATCACTTGCAAGGTGTGGGAAAATAAAAATAAAAGAAAAAAAGATGCAAGCTAGCACGATTTCACAAGGATGGAAAAGCCAAATCAGTTGCAAGGTGTGGGAAAATTAAAATACCAAAAATAGAACGCTAGCCGACACGATTTTGCAAGGATGGTATAGCATGTTGTCCGACGAATGCACATTGTCAGCAAAAATCTTTTGGACTGTTGTTTCCCTAAGCGGGAAAGGTGTGGCCTTGGGGGCAAGCAAAGAGCCAGGTGCTGTCACCTGATCCCAGCTCCTTCGTTTAGGCTAACTCCTAACGAAGCCAAGGGGGGTTGTCCCTACTAGAAGAAAATCTATGGTTTTTGGTCTACAAAAGAAATAGCTAAATCTAGGAGTTAATATGAAATGGATAAAATAACACAACGGACTATTGCAAGAAAGAGATCACATCAACAGCATATAACAATGTAAGCACCATTCACGACATTTTGCAATAATTGATTTAAGCATTGAAAGTAAAACAGACCAGTGTCGATGAATATGGAGTGCTTGTAAAAGTGGAGTGTTGTTGTGTCGTGTTAATATTGCAATTGTCTCGTTGGTCAGTTTTAAAATTATCAATGAGTAATTAAGGGCATGGGCTAATTGTGGGTTTGGCCCAACAAGTCAAGTCCCTTCGAACTGAGTGCTAAAGCGGTAATAACAAGTGTCCAACATGGTGAGAATGAACCTGCTTGGAGTAGCCCCCTGACTCTGTAGTAGTTACCCTTTCCAACCTCCCGAGTTCTCAAAAACACCATCTGTCCAATGAGAAAGCACTGATATAAAACTAGGCATCAAAAACTGCTCTGTAATGACTAAATGGCTACATCGGTCCTCAAATATGAGTGTCCTGAGACTCAGTCCTGACATGGGAAAGTACAATAGTCCACTAATACAATAATGATCCGTCGAAAGTGCTCATCTCAGCATCTCATATGTAAGAGATCTGGCGGAAAAATATATTGTGTCTGAAAAATAGAATATGGTAGCCTGGCTACTATATATGTGATAACACACCTCATTGTTAAGATAAGGTGGTTGTTTGGATTAAGGAGATTAGTTGAGACTGGTTGCTAGAATAAAAAAAGTTGCTCACTAAAATCAAGGAAGTTGGTTGTTGGAGTTGGTCACTAGAATTAAGGATGTTGGTAGCTACAATTGAGGAGATTAGTCATCGCTCTGAAAACATAAATAGGACAAGATGGGAGAAGAAGTTGTGGAACACACAAAAGAAGGTGTCTAAGGCATGCACAAAGGAAGTTGTGTGCACACACAAGTGAAGCCAAGGAGGAGAGAAAGCAGATAGCAGGAAGAGGATTGACTAGCAAGGTGGAAGCTAAGTTGCACGAAACAGGGAAACAGGGACGAGTTTCTGAAACGGGGACGTGTTGGAAACATGACACCCCAAAATTTAGGAAACGGGGAAACGCAATATATATATATATATATATAATTATATTATAATTATTTACAGATTAAATTCAACACCACATTTAACAATTTTACTCATAATTTCATAAGTGATTCCATAATGCAAGTACTAAGTAGTAATATCCAAAAACAACACAATGATTTTACCCATAAACGATTCCATAATCCAAGTGGAAATAGCCAAAAAACAGCCTTGAAAATGAGGCTAAGTTGCTAATACATATATATCCAGATTCCAAAATCAACCTTTATATACGAGGCTACAAGTACAATACTACATCAACATGAACAATGAAAATATAAAGAAAACATGAGCTGAATCCTGAAAACTAATAGTCATCATGCTCAGGCTCATCTTCATCCTCCTCAAAAATAGAACAAGCACGTCCAATAGTGGATTCTGTGAGTTGCCAATGAGAGTTAGGGACAAGTCGTGATGGCAAAAAGGAGACATGGTTTTATTTTATAACAAACCCAAGGCATAAAGAACATTTTGGAAGCCTCTAAAATGCTAGACAAAAAAGGCAAAAACCCAAAAAATTAAAAAAAACGAGTGTTTTAGGCAGCCTGTGGAAGGGAACGTGGGATTTTAGTGAAATTCGATTTGGAAACGGATTTCCGTTTGAAGGAAATGAGTTTCCAACACGAGAAACGTCCCCCATCAATTGGAAACGAGTTTCCCTGTCGGATGGTACAGATTTTCGAGTTTCCTTCAGGAAACGGGGTGGGGATATGGGGGGGGCCACGTTTCCTACAACGTAGGGTGGAAGACTACAAGGATGGTAGTGTACACTGTCATACAAGGTACAACAGTTTCCCAAATTTTTGCATAGGCGTATTGTTTTTTTTCAGCAAACGGTAAACCTTGGGTTGAAGTGTGCTTGCATGTTCAAAAATATTTATTTTTGTTGTTGAATAAGTTCAGATTTGATTATTTAATTAAAAAGAAACATACGACAACAATCATCTAAGGCCCAAGAATTTACACTGGTAACATTAGACTCCCTCTTAGTTTCATCAAAACCATACCTTGAGCTTTGGGACTTTTTCTCTAAGCATGTGAGTTTGGGTGATAATAGGTACCAACTAATGAATTTTTGGACCCCAAAAGATGTTTGAACTTGCTTTGATACTACTTGTAATAAACCAAAGGTAGTTAACCTAGCCATCATAAATAAATGAACAAGAATCCTACCTATATAATTTGTGAGGATAAAAATATATCAAAAATTGATCTAAAGAATGATGAATACACTTGAGCAATGTGATCTCTTTATATAATGTTGAAGAGATGAGTTACAGTGAAAGGAAATGACCTTGAGAATCCTAATTATAATAAAATTATAAATAATAACAATGATTATATATTATATAGTAATATTATATTGCATTTTATCTTATAACAGGTACCAACTAATGAATTTTTGGACACCAAAAGATGTTTGAACTTGCTTTGATACCAGTTATAATAAACCAAAGGTAGTTAACCAAGCCATCATAAATAAATGAACAAGAATCCCACCCATATAATTTGTGATGATAAAAATATATAAAAAATTGATCTGAAGAATGATGACTACACTTGAGCAATGCGATCTCTTTATATAATGTTGAAGAGATGACTTACAATGAAAGGAAATGACCTTCAGAATCCTAATTAATAATAAATAATAACAATAATTATATATTATATAGTAATATTATATTGCATTTTATCTTATAACATTTACCAACTAATGAATTTTTGGACGCCAAAAGATGTTTGAACTTGCTTTGACACCACTTGTAATAAACCAAAGGTAGTTAACCAAGCCATTATAAATAAATGAACAAGAATCCCACCTATATAATTTGTGACGATAAAATATATCAAAAATTGATCTGAAGACAATGAATACACTTGAGCAATGTGATCTCCTTATATAATGTTGAAGAGATGACTTACAGTGAAAGGAAATGACCTTGAGAATCCTAATTAATAATAAATAATAACAATAATTATATATTATATAGTAATATTATATTGCATTTGATCAAATACCAGTAATATACTTTGGTACGTTAAATCTATCACCCTATCATCCCATGCAGACATGATCGATTGAATCAACAAAGTAAAATAGAAAACTCTTAATTTTAATATATTTAATTTATACTATTGACCACAAATTGCCAATGAGACTAGAAAAATTATAAAGATAAATGAATATATTGAGAGTACCACAGGCTACATATCTGTGAGACCAGCAAAACAATTAAAAGAATACATCGCAAATGCCAAACGAGATGCAATTGGACACTAGAAAGCACAGAAGAATGAAATGGGCATCAGAGTCCAAAGGAGTCAAAGAAGAAGCCCTAAAATTTAGAGAATCCAACATTGCAAGACCTTAAAGATATTCTCAATATCAAGAATACAACCTTAACATAATTGGGAACCCATGTTGTTTGTTTATTATTCTCCAATAGCTGAGTTTTAATCTTCTCCACAGCAATAAACCTACAAAAGAGCAAAAAAGAGAAAACTCAAGTAGGATACAAATTTTCAGAAATCTACCAAGCAACTAAGCAAATGTCAAGATACTTCCATTATTCATCTTATACAAACACTTAACCTTTGAATAAACTATGTAAACCAACACTATATTGCAGAACAAGATAGCATACATAAGCATTTTGAAACTGCAAGGATGTCAAAAATAAGTTTTGAAGCCTCTTCGTGTGAATTTTATCAAAACCCTGGAAAGAACCTTTCGAGTTTGATGGGATGTTCAAAGGACATCAAGAATCTAGAGCAAAATTATCTCCCATGGGACGAATTGACAATTAGGGCATAGTAATTGGTTGGAATTAAACACAATATGCTGGATTTTTTCACCCACATGGCAATGGCCTTGCTAACTTCAGGCAAAGCATGGCAGCAGAGAGAAAAATTCAAAAATAGTCACAGAAATTTATAGACTATGGAAATTTTCCCCTGCAACTAGGACATTAAGAACTGAAAATGCTGAGAAAATTGGTGGTTTATGATTGCAGGATTATCAGATGTTGAAGGGACCTCAAGAATCTGGAGCCAAAATTATCTCCCATGGGCTGACTTGAAAGTTAGAGCATGGTGATGCGGTGCAACTAAGCATTATATGCTGGATTTTTCCACCCACAAGGAGATGGTCTTGCCAACTCATTCAGGCAAAACATGGCAGCAGAGACAAAAGTTCAAATATAGTCACAGACATTTCTAGACTGGAGTTTTTCCCTGCAACAAAGACCTTAGGAATTGGAGATGCTGAGAAAAACGATGGTTTATGACTGCAGAATTCTCACAGAACAAGCAAGCTCAATTCAGTTCTGGTAAATTTATCTCTGCTTCAGTTGAGTTGGACAAATTTGTTATTGAAAATGAACTTCAAATGGAGGTGTTGGAAATGGTGCAACTTCAGAAGCTATTCTTATTGTACTTATTTCCTTGTACCTACTACGGGAGATTATAATGATGTAATTACTCATGCAAACCCTAGAAAGAATCAATGTAAACCCTGGTGAAAGAATACAAAAGAAAAGAATAAAAATAAAATTAATTTTGTATTTCCCCAGGCCACGTCGGCCCCAGTAAGACTGTCAAGTCGGCCCCAATAAACAGTCACTTGAGAAATCAGTATAAATAGGAGGCACCCCTCATTCATTTTTCACTCACAGCAAGTTAGCTCCAACAGAAGAAGGTGCACTACTACAGCCAGAAGGAGTGCTTTCTAGGGTTGTATCTTTGAGAGACTTCTTTCCTCTCTTTCTTCTTCTCTCTGCTCTCAGAAGCTATCATCTCTATACGAAGGTTTGCTAGCTTTTTACCATAGTGGAAAAAATTGGCATTGGCAAAAAATCGGCGAGGGTCCAAAAAACATCTTCTCGGCAACATCGGCGAAAAAATCGGCAAACCGCGGCAAGCATCAAAAAATGCAAATTTTGTACTTTAATAGGGTCAAAATTTGCTTACCGATTTTTCCCCTCTTTGCTGATTTTTCCGGAATTTTCCTTATCTTTCCCGATTTTTGCCGATTTTTTCCCAATTTTTCCCGGTTTTTCCCAATGTCCGGTTTTTTGAAAAATCACGATTTTTTCAGGCCGAAAAATCGGCAGCCAGAAAATATCGCGATTTTTCGGGACATCGCCAAAAAATCGGAGATTTTTTCCACTATGGTTTTTACTGATTGGGATTCCTAGGATAAATTCTTGTGTTCTTTGTTTATGTGTTTCGTCTTTCTTCTAGAGATCCTATTGTTTATTTGCAATTAAGTTATACTGCTATAATCTTGTACAAACTAACATGATATCAGAGCAATTCTAGAAGAGGCCTGAGGGCATAGCCGAAAGCTAGGGTTTGACCTTTCAAGGCCTTCCCTCATCTCTTCAGCAGAAAAAGAGCTATGGAAACTTCGCTCTAGGGGAGGCACATCTTTTGGTGAAGAAAATTCCAAATCCCGAGAAGTTTCATTTTTTACCTAATTTCATTGCTGCAGAAAAATTAGGGTTTCAAGTTTTGTGCTCATCAGACCACTGTTTTCGCTTGACCTCACCTTCCCTCAACTCGCCTTGATAAGGCGCATCTATCTGTGTGGTTAGTTTCTTCAAATTCAAAAGTTCATTTTTGACCTAACTCCGGCTAGGGTTCCTGGTTCAGATCTGCTGACAAGATGATTGGAATGAAGGTTCAAGATCGTCTTGATGGGGCTACAAACTTCGTATCCTGGAAACCTAGAGTTCTTCTCATCCTAGAAGAAAATGATCTCTTGAAGTTTGTCAATGAGAAGGTTCCAAAACCAGAACCGGAAGAAGACAACTCCTAATGGAGGAAGAGTGATGCCAAAGTGTTACGTTGCACCTGTACCCAGTGCACCTTCAGGTGTACCCCAGGGAGAGGGAAAAACATTTCGACCAAGAGGGGTGTTGTTGAGCAATGGTGGTCATGGCTGAACTCTTTGGTCCTTTAGGGGTACTATGGCTTAATGGCACTATTGACTTCCCTCTATTGGGGTTTTTAACCTTGAGGTTGGTGTCCAAGGACCATAAGGGTTGACCACTAGGTCACATGGCTCCATATCCTTTTTACGTGCTCTGGTGACCTCCACTTCAGCAATGAGACATTTGTCTCCATTCATAGCCACTTATTACACCCTCCTGGCCTCTCAAATTGTTGGTGCCCGCTCCCCCTGGCATTATCCCCTCAGAGGAAGACATCCTCCTGTCAGGCCTTTTTTATGCTTTCACGAGGGCGTTGAGGGATCTTACAGCATTCTAGGGCTTAGATGGGGTATAAAGCCCTCCCTCTAGCTCACTCCAACGGCCAGCCTTTCGTTCGGAGTGATTCGCTTATTTGAGCGTATTTTGGTACCTTGGGGTACAAATACCCCGATAGCCTATCTTGAGCCTACGTTAGACTTTAATTTATTGTTATTTTCTTTTAATTTTCAGTTAACATTTTATAACTTCAAGTTGACTTATTTTAAGGCATGTAGGCCTGGATATTTTGTAAAACATGAGTGTGAGATCATATAAATAGATCTCCTCACTTTCATTTTAAGACAACTTACGAAATAATACACTATGCACTTGGTTTACCCTTTCTAGGGCTCTTTGGAGAGATGCATCCTTCTTGTGGAAGTTTTTCTGGGATAATGCAAGTTGTTTTCTGGTAATTCTTTAGTGAAGTTCTTTGCTTGGTGATGTTTTGATTTGTTGGCTAAACACAAGCATGAGAAGGTCAAGCTTCTCATCTCTTTGTTTGAATGTTGGTTGATGATGCACGTTCAAGTTTAAGTGGTAGCCCTAGTGCTGCACGTTTTCCTAGGATAGGCCATTACCATCCATCTTGTCACTTTAGCAAGCTAAAGCACATCTCCTTGTGAGGGTGCTCTGGGGTTTCTCCTTAGTTTTTCTAGAATGGTTGCTTACCCTAGGAACTCTTCCTCATTAGGTTAGCCATCCTCCCTAGACGCCCTAGGTTGGCTAAGGCTTGTGCTAGGGTAGATTCCCTTGGTTTTCACCGTTTTCTTCTTCAAAACCTAGTCTAGGGTTAGTTAGGTTAGTCGTTTAGGTTAATTTTAGGTTAGTGTTAGTGGAGAACGAGGTTAGGGTTAGCCCTAACCAAACCTAACCTTCACCATCGCAGCCCTGGACAATCTGGTTGCTACTCTCTCTAACCTTCGCTACAGCCTTTCCTTACCTCGCCACCCTTCCTACTATCCTCTCTAACCTTCGCTAGCCCTTTTCATCCCCCTACCTAGGCTTCCCTCTAAACACTCATCCTAGGTTCCCTAAGGCCTCTCCCTATTCTTCCCTACCACGAGTCTGCCCTAAAGGCAGCCCTAAACCTTCCTCCAGCCCTTGGTTCTATCTCCAACCCCTAGGTTGCCCCCCTTCCTCCTTGTTTCCACCCTCGGGCCTGTTTAAAGAGGAGACCTAGGCCTGCCCCACTCACAGGTCTGCTATTGCAAGTCCTTCCTTCCTCTCCTTCGCTACTTCTCAAGCAACCTTCCTTCTACCCATGGTCTGTTGTTGTAACAGCACTCCTTTTTCCTTTGGTCACCTTTGTGACAGCCCTAAACCCTTACCTTAGGGGTTCCCTTACAATGGAATCCCTCCCCTTTGCTGCCACTCTTTCACCTTTCCCTACACAGTGACACAACAAAGAGTTAGATTCACATAAGATGCTAGTTAAATTGCTATAAAAGTAGATGCAAAGTATTATATGAATCTATGATTTGATGAATGGTTCACATGTGTGATTGATGATATTCATTATTGTTGTCATGATGTTAGCATAATTGGAATCTCACTGTGACGTTGCACTTACACCTACAGTCTGCTAATAACCACACACATCCACATTTACTTCTTACTTTATTGTTGGTTAGTCAATGCAAAGTTGGTTAAATGAACATGTTTGTATGCAATGTGAAATCTTGTGAAACTTTCTAATGCTATTACAAATGTTGTGGGTGATGACTAATACCTACTGATGTACTTATGCTTTGTATGATTATTTGATGATGATAAATTCTCATAGTTGCCATTCATGCTGTAACAATCACATATGTCTAAATAGGTTATCGTAATGATTTCACTATCAAAGTAAAAGCGATGACCATACCGGTATATTTCATATGCATACTAATTACACATAGTGTCATTTACATGACTCGAAGTGGATGAGATTATTTGGTTAATGCCTTGTTACATGCATGTTAGTGAATGCTTACTTATGTTATTATTGTTGTAATACTAACATATTGCTACTATACTAATACTTACTGCTGCAATATTAACCATACAACTCCTTTACTCATTCTCTAGACTCTATTAGGCACTAATCACTGACAACCTCGAAAGAGGATACTTTGGGGTTTAGTGTCTGTTGCCGCCTAATACGCACTTTAGAACATGGAAAGTCTCCAACCACTATGTGCGTCCTTGAGGGCAAGTGAGAGTTGGGAACCACTATCACCACAGTCCACAACTCCTCCGTTTAGGCTTAATCCCAACAGAGCCAAGGGGGGTAGTCCCTAAGGAATGCTAAGTTCCTAGATTTATTAACGAATTAGTTAAAGGGATTAATTATTAAGGTTTATTAAATTATTAGACCAGTGCCTTAGATAAAGAATGGAGTCGATATATTACAAGCTAAGATTAGCCACAGTTATCTAAGCAAGATCCACAAGATTAAAATTACTTACAAAAGATATACAATTACTAAAGAAAGATATACAATATACACGTATAAAGCAAAGGGAAATGTATACACCACACCACAAGATATTCACTTAATGACTTAATACAAACCACAATGTAAATGCCAAGATGAGATATTCAAATATGCAAGATTTACAGTTACTTAAACATTCAACACATGAGATTGCAAGAGCTGGAAATAAATACTTGAAATCAAAGTGAAATGTTGGAGTGAAACAATCCCTACTGGAGTATCCTATTGGTGAAATGTTTTGCAATGTCTCTTGGTTGATTTTAATAGATTTTAAGGGGTGCCTTAAATATTCAATTAATGTCTTGGAACCAAGGGATGTGTCTACCCCGACCACATATCCTCTTAAACCAAGGATGGAGTGTTGCTATGCTCAAAACAATGGAAACCAATCCACCTATAACTCGCAGATCAAGCCCCCAGTGCCAAGGCGCTCATCAGGTGGGACGCGAACGCCGTGAGACCCCCCTCGGTCTCTCACCCCCCATAGCTTCCAACGGTCACCGGTTTTTAATTGGTTCAGACAATATTCTGATGAATGCCTATTACTAAAACCTCTTCCACTCCCTGTCGTATCTCGTGAGTACTCTGCAGAGTGATAACCGAGTAGAGGATCAGGGGCCTGAGAAGTTGTTGGTTTATTTTAGAGGGTTACTTTTAGATCTTGTTACTGTTGAGCATGCAAGGCTTATTTTAGAACGCTCAACAGGGTCAACCAAGCGGTATCCCTTATGGGAGATGCTGGTACTTGAACCCCGGACTGAAAAAAGTAAATGTGTGAAAGATTTGTAGCAGAAAGTAAGTTATTTAGTTAAACTAAGCCCCCAAATTCTTCTGCTTTTCATACCCTTTGGTCCGAGTTCCCCGAAGGGAGATAACGGAGGGCAGAGGATACACCGAAAGACTTGAGTTGTATGATTACTCTTATACAATTAAAGCAAATGCTTATGCTTGAAATAAATAAAACTTTGAGAAAGTAAAGTAAGCTAATAAACAAGTACTACTCTAACCTCACAACAATCCCCAAAGGGGAAGGTGGGTGAACTTGAAAAGTAAAAGCTAAGCTAAATTAGATTGTTACGTTATGTTATGCTATGTTATGATTTACAATGAAATAAAAACCAGCAACTAAACACCTACAGAAAATAGACATTTCAAGCCTCAAAACACTCTGAAAAATGAGGGAGAAAGGTTAGAAATGGACCCTCTTTGAAGCGGGTACAAGAGGGGTGTTTTTTGATAATTTTTTGGCAGCACCTCCCCCTTAATATCTTTAAAACCTGTCAAAAACCAGCAAGCAAAAGCTTGCTGGAATTTACAGTAAACTCAGAAAAAATAATGTTATTAAAGTTAGTATAAAAATATAAATGTTTACAGGAAATTTCATATTTGAAAATGATTGAAAACTAAAAGTTTAGAGGGCTGAAAATGCAATTTCCAGCCACCTAAATGATGTAAAAACAATATATTTAAGCTACTATACCAATATATAATGAGTCAAGGCCTTAAAACAAGGATTCTATTCATTAACCAATGAATAAAACCAAGTTTTATTAGACCCGTAACTCTATGAGCGAAAATGTAAACAATAAAAGAAGTATATTGACAAACACAAAGAGATTAGGAGCTTGGCTTTGGAGGCCCTCCTTTAAACTTTTGGATCTGCAAGAAATGGGTGAGCAAGACTACACAATGCAAGCAAGGAGATGAGCAAAATAAATAGCTCTACAAAAACCTTTGTAGAGTTGAGTTAATCTACTCACAATGAAAAGCAAATAACCATTTACCATTCAATCCCTTTGCAAAGGGCATCTATGCTTAACAAAATGAAAGTAAATACTCACAAATGGAACAACAATACCTCAATGCTTGAAGAGGGAAGCGAACACACCATAGAAGAGATTTCCTCCAAATAATTTCTTCTATTATAGGCCCAACTAGGGCAAGATTCAATACAAAGATGAGCCAAGAATGGCTTGAGCAAAATGCTAGAATAAAGAGAGAAGAGAAGAGAAGTAAAGATTTTGGCAGCATAACCATTGTACCAAGAACCTTCATTTTTTTAATGAGGAGAAGCCTCTTATTTATAGCTAAAAACCTAAAGAGAAGGCCCTTGGATGATGGCCAAGTGTCACCCATCCAAGAGGGGGCCTTTTGGAAGCTTCCAAGAGGGGGAGGGGCTCCATATTAAGATGGAAAAAACCCACATAAGGTAAAAAAAGTCCCCTCATTTTTCCACTTTGAGTGGGCCCCATTTGGGTTTATTTCTCCTTAACCTTGATAGCAATGAACTTTAGGAAAAATTAAAGCCCCTAACTTTGACTTTTGGCCCAAAAATAAGAATTTTGCATTTTTCACTCTAGGCAATTAAATTAATTCATTCTGGTTTTTGCTTGAGTGGGACCAAAAGTGGGCTAAAATCCTAACCACATGTCCGAATGACATGGGACTTGATCCTGTGGCTTAGGGGTTGATATTGCATTTATTTTTTGCACTCATACCCCTATTACAAAATGCCAAGGACCAAGTGACGACCTTATTACATCAAAACTTTAATTAATTAACCCCTGACGGTGAGGTTTAACAATTAAAAAGAGACTGACTAGACTCAACGAAATTCCGCAAGACTCTAGGATATGTCTAGTATGATCATGAATAACACTTTGAACCCTTAGCCACCCCATGGACTCGATTACTAGAACGCCCGTCACCACTTTGGAGAATTTTTTGAGTGAAAACCCAACCAATAAAAATCATTAAAGAACAAAATTTATTGGAAGGAGAAAAACACTCGATGAGGGGACTTCCCTAATAATAAAGTCCATGACACGGCATCCATATCATATGATCCATACTTAGAACATAAAATTCCAATAATTATGCCACGCATGGAAGCGGATATTTCGAGTACAAAGGGGCAAATTGCCCTGCAAGGTGAAAAATCACAAGGATTTTTCCATGGAACCACTGAACAAGAATGTACATCTCCAATGTACATGAGGTTTCCACCTAGTCGAAATAGGTGGGCAACAGTGTTTTTACAGAGTCAAAATAGGGCTCTCCCCTAGGAGGTTTCGACTTCCGAAGAAGTTTGGAGAAGTGACTAAGGTGACAATGGTCACTTTCTCCACATATGCTTGCCGGTGGCTTCGACTGCCATTTCAACCAGTAACATTTTTGCGCCATTGTCGAGGGCCTCAAATGATAACGCAGCTACATTTCTTTGGTTCATCTTTAAACCCTCTTGCTCATTTGCTTCCCTAACTCCATTGCCCTACAATAGGCACTCATCTTTCTAAATTCTGCAACCTTAGATATATAAATATCTAAACATCTTAAATCCACTAATCTTATTTTTCAGTTTAGCGGTAAAGGTATAGATTAATGGGTTTACCCGCTGGAGCTGGAGGAGAGTTGGCTTAGAGTGAGAGGAAACGCTGGTGAGGTGACATTGGGCAACTTTCCTAAGGACCCCTAGGATCGCACTTTATCTAGGGACTTGAATGTCTTTGACCACAGGTTTGGGGGGTAACAGGTTGAAATGCATAAGCATGTGTAAATAACAAATGCACTTGTTAAAGATTTCCGAAACAATTATTTTAATAATATATATGTTATGCTATATTAAACGCTATAATATTTCTTCCATGAAACAGATATTTTATATTTTGAAGATCAATGATAAACTGCCTACAAAGGGCAATATTCAATACAAAGATGAGCCAAGAATGGCTTGAGCAAAATGGTAGAATAAAGAGAGAAGAGAAGAGAAGCAAAGATTTTGGCAGCATGACCATGCTACCAAGAACCTTCATTTTTTTAATGAGAGGAGAAGCCTCTTATTTATAGCTAAAAACGTAAAGAGAAGGCCCTTGGATGATGGCCAAGTGTCACCCATCCAAGAGGGGGCCTTTTGGAAGCTTCCAAGAGAGGGAGGGGCTCCATATTAAGATGGAAAAAACCCACATAAGGCAAAAAACGTCCCCTCTTTTAAATATTTCATTTTTCCACTTTGAGTGGGCCCCATTTGGATTTATTTCTCCTTAACCTTGATAGGAATTGTTGACCACCAAAACCAACTAGGTGGACAACGATGTACCATGCACATGTTGGATGTGCCTTGAAGATAAGAATGAAGTACTTAATGATTATATCAAACGAGGCAACTCTTCTCTTCTTCTCTCTATGAAATTTCCGCCCCCTGCGAGAGATTTTGTAAGAATATGTCAGCATGAAGGTCTAGTTTTTTGTAACTTGATCACCTAAGACTTAGTCATTAGGGAAGTCCTTTCATCGAGTGTTTTTTCACTTGGATAGTTAAAATTTCTTTTGAGAGATTTTAATTATTTGAGTTTTTCACTCAAAATTATCTCCAAAGTGGTGAAAGGTGTTCTAGTGATCGAGTCCAGGGGGTGATTGGGGCTCAGGAATGTTTTATATTACCATGCTAGACATTATCCAAAGTCTTGCGGAATTTCATTAAGTTTTGCATAGGTTTTTTTTAATTTTTGGTCATTAAAAATTGTCACTCATGACAATTTGTTGTAATTGAAAAGAGGGTTACTTGGTCCCTTTTAATGTTGTATAGGGGTATGGGTACTCGAGACAAATGGCATGAGCACCCCTACACCCTTCGGCCAAGTTTGAAGTCATTCGGACAAGTATTACTATGGTTTTGTTCACCTTTTCCCAGGTCAGTCATGGAAATCAGGAAATTGGGCATTTAATTAGAGAGCCAAATTTTGGAAAAGTGACTATAGTCACTTGGGGTGGCCAAGTAAAGGTTCTAATGTTTATATTATGTTCCTAAGACAAATTTAAGACCCAAAGGGGGGCCCCCAAGCAAGCATATAACAAGTTTTGAGTTGCCGAATCTAGGGGGTGCCCATTTCTCTCTTTGATTGGTTGGGTGAGCTAAAGTCAATGGAAAGGGCCCCACTATGGTGGTTTCTTCCCCTATTGACTTAACAATAAGGTTGGAAGCATTAAATTGGGGGTTTATCTCCCCATATTTGAGATCTCAAACCTTGGTTTTGCCCTCCTTGAGCAAATTCGCCCCCCTCTCTTTTGCCCCCTCTCTCCCTTGTAACACTTGGCTAGCATGCAAAGAGCCTCTCTCTTTCATTTTTCCTATTTGAGGAGGCTTCCCCTCCTCATTTAGGTTACACAAAAACACACTCGCACCCACTCTCTTGCTCATGCTCTCATTCTTTCCCTTGCTTTTGCTTGGGCCATTGTAATTTTCAGCCATTTGGCTTTGTTAATCAAAATCTTTGGAGGAATCTTGTGTGCATTGTTCTCATTGATGATTTGCTTCCATGCTTAAGGAGCTACACAAGTTTGGTTGGCCAAGGAAGCATACTAATTTGCTTTGGTAAGATTTATGGTATTTGTATTCCATAAATTTTGTGAGTTTTCATTCTTGTAGTAAAGAAGTTCATATATTTTCTAGTTTGAAGTTTATGATTTATTTGCTCATTATTGGATTCTCACCTTCTAGTAGTTGTGTAGTGAAAATCTTATGAGTTGCAGGTTATTTGGATTGAAGAGTGGGATTCCTCGGTTGGATGCCCCATTGCTTCACGTCTTGAAAAACAAAGGACCAATTTTCTTTTTCCTTACATACAAATTTCTGAATTTTAATTTTAGTTTGTTGAGTGTTTTAAATCTGATTTTAACTCTTATATACTCAACTTCTTTCAAAATTATTCATCTGGCAACTTTGTATAAATTTTGTATATATATTGCACTAACATATTAACTTCCCCAAAGTGATTTTGGGCACATTTTATCATTTTCTATTTGCTGGTTTTTAGCAGGTTAGTGACAAAAAAAAAAAAAACTCTGCCAAATTTCAGCCATAGAAGAGTTTTAAGGCCACCCCAAAGGAAGAACTTCAAGGATATCTCAAGAAAGAGAAAAAACACGGTTTTTCTCACTCCTTTTACCTCTTTCTTTATGCTAAAATTTCAACCTTTGTAACAAGTCCAAGAAAGTCTCTTGGACTTGATTTCTTGCTTTGGATTTTTAGATTAATCAAGTCTCATTTATTTTCCATCCATTGCTAGAAATAGAAGTTGGGCTTGCCCACCTTTGCATAAGCAATTGTTGATTGGCGCGGGTTTTAGATTAGTTAGAGTTTCATTTTGTTTTTATTTTATTCTTTATTTTTTGCTCGCACCTTGTAAGTGATTTGGCTTTGCCATCCTTGCAATATCGTGTTGGCTAGCATTTTTATTTAAAGTATTTGTTTATTTTCTTTTGCCCGCACCTCACAATCGAGTAGGCTCTACCTCCGTTGTGATATCGCGCTTGGCTTGTTTTGTTTATTTTTTCTTTAAGGATCAAATTTACCACAAGCCCCGTTTTTGCCTCGTATCCTCTCCCCCCACCGATTCGACCGATCTAGGGTGACGAGAAAGGGCAAAAATTTGTGTTGGCTAGTTTAATAGGCACCCAGATAAGTATCTTCATTACAAAGGAGAAAAAGAGGCTTGACCTATGGAGCTAGTGGGGTAGAGGCCGTAGGGGGCTTCGTGGCACTTTGTGTCCTCTAGTTGAGCACCCAGCAAGTTTTGAGTTTGACCCATGGAGCTAGGTGGGAACCTTGTGTTCCCATGTTGAGCACCCGGCATTCTCTCTTTAATCGAAGGAGATAGTTTCTTGGTGTGGACATCTAGAATAGTTCATTTCTTTGCAACAAACACCTTAATTCCCTAAGTCAAAGAGAGACATAAAATTTACTAAAACTTACAGGACCACTTGCATAACATTGTTACAATCATTTACATTTCTCTACTTTGCAATCACTTTATTTTAACTTACTCATTTATTGGAATTTATCATGTTCTTGAATATTTGTTAAAGTAAATGAGTTGATGCTTTAGGCAAATTATTTGAAGTTCATTATTGTGACTCCATAACCCGAGTAGAGACGGCACTGATCATTTTGATTATTTGATTGTTTCTCTCTTTCATACATTAATGGTTGATTGTTAAAGGGTTTGCTTGACATTGAAATATTTACATCACTGCACGCTGATTGTCATTTTTGTAATTTACAACTCCAAAAAACATTCTTCAAAAAAGAACTTAGTAATTAGGGACTACCCCCCTTGGCCTTTAGAAGTTGTGGTCTAAACGCAGGAGTTTAGGACCGAGGTGACAGTGGGTTCTCAACTCATAAGTTGCCCTCATGAACACACACAGCGGTTGGGAGACTTACCCGTGTCCAAGTGTGTTTTAAGCGGCAACAGGAATGAACTTTAGAAAAAATTAGAGCCCCTAACTTTGACTTTTGGCCCAAAAATAAGAATTTTGCATTTTTCACTCTAGGCAATTAAATTAATTAATCTTGGTTTTTGCCTGAGTGGGACCAAAAGTGGGCTAAAATCCTAACCACATGTCCGAATGACATGGGACTTGATCTTGTGGCTTAGGGGTTGATATGGCATTTATTTTTTGCACTCATACCCCTATTACAAAATGCCAAGGACCAAGTGACGACCTTATTACATCAAAACTTTAATTAATTAACCCCTGACGGTGAGGTTTAAAAATTAAAAAAACACTGACTAGACTCAACGAAATTCCGCAAGACTCTAGGATATGTCTAGTATGATCATGAATAACACTTTGAACCCTTAGCCACCCCATGGACTCGATTACTAGAACGCCCGTCACCACTTTGGAGGATTTTTTGAGTGAAAACCCAACCAATAAAAATCGTTAAAAGAACAAAATTTATTGGAAGGAGAAAAACACTCAATGAGGGGACTTCCCTAATAATAAAGTCCATGACACGACATCCATATCATATGATCCATACTTAGAACATAAAATTACAATAATTATCCCACGCAAGGGAGCGGATATTTCGAGTACAAAGGGGAAAATTGCCTTGCAAGGTGAAAAATCACAAGGATTTTTCCATGGAACAACTGAACAAGAATGTACATCTCCAATGTACATGAGGTTGCCACCTAGTCAAAATAGGTGGGCAACAGTGTCTTTACAGAGTCAAAATAGGGCTCTCCCCTAGGAGGTTTCGACTTTCGAAGAAGTTTGGAGAAGTGACTAAAGTGACAGTGGTCACTTTCTCCACATATGCTTGCCGGTGGCTTCGACTGCCATTTCAACCGGTAACATTTTTGCGCCATTGTCGAGGGCCTCAAATTTGTTGAGGTGACTTATCTAGGCAAGAACGACACTTTGGTAAGTCTTGAAATCCTATTGTATATAATTGCATACATTTTCAGAAAGGACTAACCTGCAGACTTACCTGGCGACTCCACAAAGAACTCATCCCATCCCATCTATTAGGTACGCCCTTGTTTTATTTAGTACTTTGGTGAGATCTGTTTAACTAACCAAGCAGTTCTCTCCTGGTGACTTCAATCAAAGAAATAAAAGAGGTCCTTTATAAAGACAGGGAAGCCTGACGATATGGTGTCCAATTATGAATTGTCGATGGGCATATTAGACTTTTCATGCATTCCGGGATTTCCACACAAATATGCCATTCAAGATGGTGGGAAGGCACATTTCCCATTATTCCAATTGTATAAGTACCATGCAGCAACACATGTGCAAGCATTCATGCAATTCCTTCGGGCAAGCAACATTGAACACGAAGACATCAAAATGAGGCTCTTTCTGCTGTCTTTCACTTGGAAGACAACATGTCTATCAGAAATTGGTATGAGGGTTTTCCTTGCAAAAATTTTTCTTCACCCAGGCAGTTCATCGATGCATTCAGCATGGATTGGGATTATGATATCAAAGAACATAAAAGAAAGGCCATGATCAACAGTATATGGGAAGAAACACTGGGAAGCAGCCAGACACAAGGTGATTCGAGCGAAGAAATCAAAGATGATATTCCATTTGAATTTGAAGATCCTGACAATCCGACTGCTACCGAAATGGAAATAGGTTTTGCTCCTCTTGATTTATCAAACTTCCCAAGATATTCAGATGAGTTACCACCTATTGCTCCTCTTGATTTGTCACCTTGTGCTTCATCTTTACCCGTTGTAGGTGCTAGATTTTGTTGTAACAAGCTGAAAACTACATTGTTGTCATTTGGATCTTTTAAGAGCTTTCATTTTAGCTTTGCATATGAATGGGATCTATCTTACTAGTTTGAGTATATCTATGATAACGCAGCTACATTTCTTTGGTTCATCTTTAAACCCTCTTGCTCATTTGCTTCCCTAACTCCATTGCCCTACAATAGGCACTCATCTTTCTAAATTCTGCCACCTTAGATATATAAATATCTAAACATCTTAAATCCACTAATCTTATTTTTCAGTTTAGCAGTAAAGGTATAGATTAATGGGTTTACCCGCTGGAGCTGGAGGAGAGCTGGCTTAGAGTGAGAGGAAAGGCTGGTGAGGTGACATTGGGCAACTTTGCTAAGGACCCCTAGGGTCACACTTTATCTAGGGACTTGAATGTCTTTGACCACAGGTTTGGGGGGTAACAGGTTGAAATGCATAAGCATGTGTAAATAACAAATGCACTTGTTAAAGATTTCCGAAACAATTATTTTAATAATATATATGATATGCTATATTAAAAGCTATAATATTTCTTCCATGAAACAGATATTTTATATTTTGAAGATCAATGATAAACTGCCTACAAAAACAATTTAGCTAAAAAATATGTCAAGCCATATAATCAGAAAAAGAAGCTGAATTTTCACAACTACTCCACAACACTGGTCTTAATGATCAAAGGTCAAGCTGCATAGTCTGTAGTATGTAACCCTTGATTCAGACCAATAAATATTAAATATATTCAAAATATAATACAGCAGTAACTGTTTTAATTGGCAAATAAACTGAAGATAGAAATAACTCGAAGCCTCGTAAAGTTTGCCTACAAGCAACTTACAACAGAGGAGCCTTACAAGTTGATAATCAAGATGGTTACAAACAGACATTTCTAACACCCCAGGTCACTTTAATCATGAATGCTAAACGGATAATTGTACAAATCCAAACAAGTAATGCATTATTTGCTCAAACACATGACTGGAGTATGGTCTTAAAACATTCAAACAACTAAAGCCAAAAGCAAAAGTAAATGAAATCAATGAATAAAGAATTGTTTATAATTTTGTAAAGTAAGTATAGAAACAGGAATTCATACCAACTTGGCAAAGCCCTATAAATCAAAGGCGTCTCTGATCTCCAGCAGAATGGATATGAGTGCATAATGCTGTGTGAACTAACCAATCTTCCCTTAGCCTGTGCAATTTTCATCATTGAAAATTAACTCTAGAAATTAGGAACAAGGAAAATATAATAAATCTGTCGAGTTTCCGTGTCCTTGAAAAGCTAACTCTTTTTTAAAAGTAGAGCATGGACAGTAGACTAGTTAAACTACAAACATAGATAACAGTGTCATGTTGAAATGCAAGCAACAGTAAACGAGATCTCAGAAATAATGAGGTCAAGTAAATAGTCATGCCTTCACAGCAGAAATAATAGCTTTATCAGCATCTTTTACATATTGTCCTTTGAAATCAGCAACCATTTCAGTGAAGCATCCATTTGCATCGACTGGGATTAGAAGACCCTCACCCTACAAAAATATAAATTTCACAAAATAAATATCAGGTTACAAATTCCTTTGTCAGTTAGCTTCAAGCTTTTAACAAGACTGTATTACCTCCAAAATATCAACTGCTTAAAAGTTAAAAGTTAAACATGTTAAGATATAAGGCTACAAATGTAATAAAGTCACCTTAGTAATTTTAGGTTAAAATTAGGGATTTCGTATTAAGGATTTAATCATTTAGGGTTTTGGTCTCTCAAGCTCTTTATAAGAGCGAGGACCCTCAAGGTAAGGTAGTACCGTCAAGTAATTATATTGTGTTGTGTTATTCAGATCTCATGTGTAATCCTATCTAGTGTATTTTGCTGCTTTGGTTTTGTAATATGGTATCCGAGCGGGAGCAAGCCTAGGTCACAGAAACTATGCAGCCACCAACAGTCACTGGTAAGAGATGTATGCAACCGCCACTAGAGAATACAAATAAGGAGCCGCCCACCACAATTAGAGACAACTGTGCTGCCAAAATGATTTATGTCTAAAGCTGCCAGAATAAAGATATATCTGTGATTCAGCACACGTTTTGTTTTTGTTACACAGCCACCAATTATCGTGTGCCAATTATTTGTTACACGATTTTTCTAGAGAGAATTTTGTTGCACAGCTGCCAATTTTTTGTTAACGGAGCCCATGATTTTTAAGGACCTGTCCCGTCCAAAGGGTGAAGCTTCCAATCACCTTCACCTGTGCATCCAGCTGCAGCAATCACATAGGTACCGTTTTTTTAGTCATCCTCCAGCCGTCATCGTCAATTGAGTCGTACAATCCGTACGCCATACAGCCATCAAAAAAAGGGGTCGCGATTACCAGTCCATACAGCTGTAAAACAATACATACAGTGGTAATTTTCTAAGCAAATTTTTGTGGTATTATTTCCAGAATTTTTATTTTCCAACGATAATTATTTTTTAACAAACAAAGCCAAAGGTATCAGATCTCTAGTTTCAACTTCCACACGTGGAAAGTGAAGATGCAGTCAATGAATAAGAATATCTGGGGTATTGTCAAAGGAACGGAGCTAGCACCTAAGGATTTGAACAAATTTATAGAATGGCACAGCAAAGATGATGAAGAAAAAGCCATTATTGGCCTTGCCCTCTCAGAATCAGAGCTCCATCATGTAGACCAAGATAAATCTTCCAAGGATATATGGAACAATCTAAATAAATTGTTTCGAACACATGCAGTGAGTGCAAAATTTTCTCTAAAATTAAAATTGTTTAGCTTTAAGATGCCAGCGAAAGCCACCATGTCAAGCCACCTCAACAATCTAAGCTCTATTATCAGACAACTTGCAGAAGTCAAGGCAGTAGTTGATGTGGAGGACGCCAAAGCTATTCTCCTGAACAGTTTGCTGCCTAAGTACAGTGGTGTTATCTTTACCCTGAGTCAGTTACCTTCACAAATCCTGAACGAAATGATTACAGCATCACTAGCAGAAGAGAAGAGAACTACTTCAAGTGACACAGAAGGGAATACTTGACCAGAACTTGCATTCTATGCAAGAAACAATCGCCATAAATCAGGAAAAGACAGAAGAAATAGAATGTCACTGTTGCAAGAAATTGGGTCATGTAGCTTGAAACTGTAGACAGTGAGCCAATGACATTCTGAAGGGAAAGGTTAAAGACAAACAATATATAGCTAGTTCGGCATGAAGAACCACCTTATGTTGACAATGGTGAAGGAATTTTGGAAGAAAGGACCTTTTATGCAATTGCATTTTAGGAACCCGGTGCTTTGAAGACAGGAAGGGAGTAGTTAACAGCTCAATATGGACAAATTCCCAGTTAAAGATTGTATGTCAAAATGGTGTTATCACTAATGTATATCATGTACCTAATCTGGGTGCAAATTTATTATCGATACCCCAACTAACCCAGACTATCAAGAAAGTAGAGTTTGGGCCAAATCTGTTTGTTGTGGAGGACATGAAATACAACTTTTTTGTTTTTGTTGAACGATTTGGACCCGAAGGATCGACTATATAAGTTATGTGACCTTCCCAAGAAAGACCATGAACCAACTGCACTCAAAGTTCAAGCCGACAACTGGAGCAGATTGTGGCAAAAATGGCTTGGACATTTAAATTTTCGACACCTAAACCTGATAGTAAAATGCAACATGATTGTTGGTCTACCCACAATTGTTGCCCTGAATGGAGAATGTGAAGCATATATGCAACATCATCAGGTTGGCTCAAAACAGGGAAAGCTTGGACAAAAAAGACTGAACTAGAGATTGTCCATACTAACCGATGTTCCATGAATAAACCATCACTAGTTGGTGCTACATAGGTATTGACCTTCATTGATGACTTTTCCAAATATACTTGGGTGTATTCTTAAAGAACAAGAGTCATGTCTTTGAAAGATTTAAGAAATTTAGGCACTTGTTGAAAAGCAATGTGGTCAAATTGTGAAATGCTTAAGATTTAACAATGGAGGAAAATATGTGAGCAAGGAATTTGAAAGGTACATGGCATGGAATGGTAGGTATCTCCTAGCCTTGTTTTGTCAGACTATTTCAATGTTAAAAATATGTTATTGTTTGAGGGCATTTAAGTGCAAATGACCCGGTTAAATACTATGAATTAAAACAATTTATATATATATGTATATATATATATATATATATTGATTGTTATGTCACATTGGTTACTCAGGAATGAATGGATTTTTGTAGATAGATTTATATGATGCGATATTATTGATTTTATGATGCATGAATGGAAAATGTAAGTAATTTTTGTTAGTTACATTATATTGGTAGATGCTTTCACAATTTTCTAGTGTGTCAGGGGCCCAAATGCACAATGATACAAGGTGGTGTCAATGCCGCATGAATTCTAGTTTGAGTATAAACATGATATCATGTGATATAATTTATTTCATTGATATTTCGATTAATTATAAAGTACAATTAATGCACATGAATTTCATGTGTGCAGGCACATGATCATGATTCCAATCGATCCACAAAAAGATGATGGGGTTGTATGGAAGAAAGTACCAACATCATTAGCACCTATTTTTCCATGCGGCGGGTTGAAAAGCAAGAGAGGCTTTTACTTGCAAGAGGCATGTTGCCGTGAGGGTAGGCTGCGGACTCGGTCACTCACGAGGATTAACTGAGGGGTGCGCAATGAGGTGTTGGCCTTATTCCTCAGTAATCATGAGTCTCTCCACAGCGTAGATCAGACTGAGTTAACATGGTCTCAGCCATCGTACTAACTCCCCACCACAGAAAACGGGATATTTGAAGGGCATGAAGATGGTCATGGCACCCTTGATATCACCATGATAAACAAATGTAACTACTAAACTATAAAGTTGTAAATATTTAATAACTAAATAAAAAATTCATGAATTGGAAATAAAGTAAACGAAAGTGTACCATTATGGCAAGGAATCATATACAAAATGAAATAGGGAAGGTAATTTCTAATTGGAAACACAAATGCACACACACAAAAATAGGAGACCAAAATCAAAAATCTAGGAATCATGTAAATGAAAATTAGGAACAATTAAGGAAAGAAATCATAAATTAGCAGATTACATAAATGCATATGACATTGCATAAATGCACATGATAGAAAATCCGTTAAAATGGAGTAAATATGAATTCAAAATAAGAATAAATAAAATGATTTTACATTATAAATATGCCTTCTTAAATGAAACAAATCGATAACCTATGTCTTGATTATTGTACAAAATGACTAAAAATTTGACCACGTTTACATCATCTCCAGCTGCACGGATATCAGATTTATCGAAGAAAACGAACCAGAAGCCTCTCCCAACCTGCTTTTGATATTTTGTCTGGACAGAATTAAAACAGTGATTACAAACTCACAATTGCAAAGACAACTCCATACTGGATTCATCTGCATGTGACAAGGATGGAGTTAATTACAATTATCCATTCGAATCGAAGGGATAGCACAAGAGTGTCCTCTATCACAGCGTCACTCATTATGTACCTCCATTCATTCGTGCTGGCCTTATCGAACTTTTCCGTATCTATTCGCTGGTCCATTGTGCCAGATATGCAGACGATATAATTACTGGCGTCTCTGCAGCAACCGGTTCATAATCCAATGTGACTGGAAATGTGATTTTTGACTAGTAAAATCGGAAGTAAAATAATCAAATTAAGCATATCGATCCAACAATTTTAGAGTGTTTTAATCTATTGGTCTTGTCTAATTTGTTGAAATAACAGACCGAGAAACCAGTTAGTCTTTCAAATTTCAATTGATGACGAATACCAATGTTTTGGAATGCCCATGTTAACATTGTGCATAGATCGATATTTGAGTTCCGTACCCATTCTACTACCAAATAAAATAGATCCCGGGCACACTGAATCACATAGAGGAATCCCTTGAAATTGTCATCTGACCTTAGCATGTTTGATATCTAGTTGTATCTGCTCAGTATATTTGAATTCAGGTGTTATGCTTTCTTCTTGCCCATTATACTGTTGCTTCTCATTTTGCCTCTTAAGCCTACTTATATTATGTGGCCACGTGCAACCATGTCAAGGGTGCTCCCTTACTCTAAACACTATAAACATAGGACAACAATTGCCTATCTTAAATGTCTAACGAACAATGACGTATTGCAACATATATATATATATATATATATATGCAAACTGGCTTGTATTATTATCACAGATTTTTTTGAAGCGCTTTAAGTCACTAGATGATATATGTAGTGTTGTGCAAATCTGTCTTCTTATGTTGAAGTTAGTGACATATATAGACGAAATTAATGACAGATATAAACGAAGTAACTCTCTGTAGACAAACATTTTGCATTTAGCACTGAATCTCTGATCAAATAATGTTAATGTTAACCTTCTAGATTTAACAAATGGCGTTATTATGCAAACAATCACGTTTAGCATATATAACTGTGAATTCTTGTCCTTCATTGTCATAAGCAAGGACATCTTTCTATCAAAAAAATTTAGTTGGATTCATACTAATGTTACTTTATGTCATTCAGTAATTCATGTTTCACTTCAAGTATGCTGATTAGCATATAAATTTAAAGGAAATATCTTCTCCTTGCATTTTAGATGGCATAAAACATTGAATGGTTTCTGTTGGTAAAAACACAATGAAAAGTAAAATATTTATTTAAATAGTCAAAGTGAAGCACTTATTTCCATTTAAGTTTTTATTTCCATTTAGGAACTTAAATGAGTATCCTTGCATTAGCCATAGTTATGTTACTGGGATTCTTGAAGATACCAAGGATGGGGTTAATTGAGGTGTTACTTGTGAGTGTAAAAAAAAAAAAGTAAGTGTATTTTCCTTGTTTTTAGACCTTGGGTGAAGGTGGCGTTACAAAAAGGAAAACACCAGCTATCTACTCTACCCAATGAAACAAGGCTATAACCAATACATCTCAAAGGACCACCTAAGGATAAGTCTTGGCATAAGATATTGTTGCTACTAAAAAATGGCTCTGATGATAACTAGTCAAAATGTGCTGAAAATATCTGGGGCTAGCACTGACTGGAATAGAAAAATAGTCTGCTACAACATGGTAGCCCAGCTACAATGTATGTGATAACAATACCAAGTGGGCTTTTACCCTAAGTGGCCATTTAATCATCTTATAATCTTTCATTGCTCAAACTAAGTCACTCTAGGGAATTTTTTAGCCTTCTCTTTATCTACATTTGCCCCTTAAAGTAGCTTTCCCTCATGGTACCTTTTTGTCCACTTTTCCTTTAACTCTTTCAAAGTACCTTGTGGCCTTTTAAAATCGGTCTAGTAACTACTTAGGAAGGATGAGTTTGTTCTTAGCAAGTACTTTGGAAAATGGACTTAGGTCACCTACTGTAGCTAGTCTGGGTACACCACAAGCGAATCTGGGAAGCCTAAAGAGAGAGGAGCCTACTCAATGTGACACAAATGGGGTATTCCTTAGGTATCACGAACCTAGTGATTGTAGCTCTCTACCATCTTGGATAAGATTACACACAAAGGGTCACTAGAACTTTTGTGATAACACATCTATCTCTAAATAATAAAGACACCCCACCATGTTCTAAGTATAAAAGACACTTAATGAACCTTTGATGTTGCGTCCATGGACCAACTAACCAATCCAGTCCATAATATAGTCACGAACCACCGATGTCAAATGGTGAAGTCTGCAATTATGGAGGAAGGTGAGGGTTGTAGAAATAGTTTCACCTCTGAAATCTCCAAAGCTTTGTATTGATGGCGGGGTGTTCAAACAGCAAACCTCGCTAGTTCATCACACTTTTGGATCTTTTGGATCTTTTGGAGATTGTCAATCGACTAGAAGAATTGACTGGGAGGTCATTTACGAGGTTGATTGGCAGGCGTTCTAAGTTTTTCACTGGTCAGACAATAAGAATAGAATAGTCGACAAGGATACAATATAGGGCAGAAATTAAGGAGGCCATTATGTGCTCTAACCAATCTATTTGGACCTTGCCTTCCTCACTTCAAGGGTGTTGGTTACATCTTGGTGCTATATAAGATGGCCCTATGAGTCAATCTAAGTGTGTAATGAATCATGTGCTTTTCATGGAAATCTTTTGGTATCTTACACTTCTTTCTATGTTTCGCTATGCTCGATTCTGCTTAAGTGTTGTACCATGTCGCTAGAGTCTAGACACCACCTCTATATTGGAATACTAGCTCTGCAATATACCTAATCTTCTGATTCTCCCACAAATCTAAAACATAATATGATGATGACAAAACAAAATGGCAAACTATCCCCAACTAAAACAGCAGGGAACAAGGGAACATTTCAAGGCACGTCAAAGCTAGAAGCATAATGATTGGAGGAAGAAGAAGAAGACACCCAACAGAATCATCAACCACGAAGGAGCCAATACATTGTCTAATAAAATTCTAATACAAATTAGAATTATTTGTTTCTTTAGGCATCTTCTTGCAATCTGACCAGCCTTCTGTGTTATAGAAGTGTGTGCTCATCCTCTCATCTTTGTTAAATGTAATTTTTCTACCAAGGTTGCATGTTTGGAAAGACAAGTACAGATTTAAATAATGACTGTGTGTGTGCATGTAACAGTTAAAATTCACTCTTACAGATGAAGACAGTAATGTCAAGAAATGCACTCAACACAATGTGTTGTCCGCCGATTGCACACTAGCAGCAGAAATCAGTTGAAAGCTGTCTCCTCACTTGAGAAACTGGGAGACGTGTGACCTTGGGGGCAAGCTTAGAGCTAGGTACTATCACCTACTCCTAGCTCCTCCGTTTAGTAGCTCCTAACGAAGATTAGGGGGGTAGTCCCTAACAAAGAGTTTTCTATGGCTCAATGTTTAAGTTAAGTTTTAGGTGTTTTTGGATGCGGATGGGTGTTGTTTAGGAGTTGATGTGATTTCAAATGATTTAATATTATGAATATTAAACACAAGACAAAGCAATCCACGTTGCTATCATCAGAATTAAAAGATAGACAATAATTTGAGAACTCACAAAATGATAAAGCATTCACAGATATAACTTATAATCAAAACATCCAATGGACAAATGGCCCAGATTATCAATAATGCAAAAAGATAGAACCAGTGCCTATGGAGTCAACTTATCAAGGATGCTTCGTGTATAAAGAGATGTGAATCCCAAAATGATGCCAGTGAATGTTAGGTTTTGCAAGTGCTCTTGGTAGGTTTTAAAGGTTTTTTATTGGTCTTGCTTATGGTAGTTGGATGTCCTAACCGGAAATACCTTCAGTGGCTCCATTCGAAGACATGACAGACCTGTCTGGGGTCACAGGTAAGTGTTCAATAACTTAACTACCTGTGCCTAGATTGGGTTGCCCGACGCCCACACTTGGAATTTTCCCACATGCCTCGATATTTAAACGAAACAACGCCGATGCGTTGGTTATGGGGGGGAAGTTTTAATTAAGTTACTCTTGAAAGGTTTAAATATCCAGTGTCGTTTCTGGGTATTCCAATCTGAGATCGGTCAGAGCATACTCCGGCAAGGAGGGAGGGGATTTAATTAATTAAATGGGTGTGTGTGTTGAAGATTTTATTAAGTAAATTAATTAGACTCTCCAACAGAGAACGCTCTTGACCTTGTCTTATGACGAAGGTTCAAGAGTCTTATCTAATCTATATGATACTAATGCAAGGATGATGCAATGCTAGAGATGCTCTCCGATAGAGAGTGCTCTTGACTTATGTTTCTGCAAGTTCAAGAGTCTTACTTTATGAATTAATTGGTTAAACAAGCACAACAATTAAGATGAAAGTGGTTAATATAAACTCTCCGACAGAGAGCACTCTTGATCCACCTTATGGTGAGATTCAAGAAATTTTGGTTCTTTTTATGATTTAACAATTATATAACAAGATGCCAACATGCAATAATCAATCTCACAATTAGTGGAAATGGAACTAAGGAACAACTAGCAATTAGTAAAAATGGAAACTAAGTCTAATCAAAGAACTAAACTAATTGCTTAAAGAAAACTACACTAAGAAATCATGAAAAGTGACACAAGGCACACTTCCCCAAAATAGGGGAAGTAATAAAGAAATGAGACTTGCTTCCAGTAACCCTTTTTATTAGTCTTTTACAATGATGATGTGTTCTTTGCTTCAATCATTCACCCTGATAGCGCTGAAAGAGCCTCTATTTATACAATGAGAGAGTGCTAAAACCCTAAAACCAAACCTCATAACCTAACCAGCCTGGCCACCTAACAGAGAAGCCAGACCTAAATCAGAGAACCGGGAGTGAGGGGAGGCCTCCACCCAGGCAAGGCGCCCCCACTCCAACCCTTAACACTGAAATCAACCATCAGATGAAGCCACACGTGTGGAAGGCGCAACCAGGAGAGAGAGGGGCGTGAGCTATTGAAGGAGGCATTGTAATGTTGGTAAACCCACCTTTTAGGTCTGGAAGCAGCCTTTGCTAGGTTTGGGAAGCCTACTGATGGTGTAAGCTTCAGTCTTCACCTCGATCAAATCACCGGACCAATGAGTGCTCTCCATCTCATTCTTTAGCTGGAGATGACATGTCTGCTAACTGATAATAAATTAATTGCTCGTTTAATGCTGACTGAAGCTGAGTTACGATAACTCCAATCATCATAAATGCCCAATGAGATGTCATTTAGCCTTTTATTTCGCTGAATTTGGATTAATTTGGAGAGTTTTAATTTTCTCCAAAATAATCATTTTTTAAACAAAATTCATTTTTTCACTCAAAACTGACTTTTTTGAGAAAAAAGGCATTATGTGTCCAACTGATGATCCGAAAGTTGGTTCTGGCTGGCTGGCCGATCAAGAATGATTTTTGGCTTAAGGTTAGAGCCTTCAATCACTAAATTCGGGGTCCGGATGACCGACTTATTATGAACAGGTTTTTTCCATTTAATTTATAGAAAAATTAACCCAAAAAACTTAAGAAAAGTAATTAAAATTTAAAAAATAATTTTTTCCCTGTTCGAAAAATATTTTTCGAAAAAATTTTATACGTCCAAATGACTTAGGACATGACCATGATCTACCTAAATAATGCCTAGTAGGTTTATAACACTCAGTTGAGCTCTAATAACCCCCCAATGCCTAGAATTCAACATCAGGCATTCCAGCTTTGGAGGAAGCGGGAGAAAACCTCGTCAATTATACTCGGCTGAAGGCAAAGCATAATTGTCAGGGGCAAAAAACTCCCTGGAATACCTTATTTGAGATTCCACGTCTCAGGAGACCGAACCACTCAAAAAATACCCTACTAGCACATTTTATTACAAACCCCGCGGGGCCATGGTCAAAATTATTCAAATAAAAAACTGGCTAGCCAATATTGGCTAGACATGCAGACGGATCAACTGATACACTGGAATCAGACTTTGAACAAGTCTGTTAACCGGTGGCTCCTCAGGTAACCCAACTATGGTACAAAAAATTTGGTAACACAATGTTCGTATTTACACAATTCAATCTTCCAAGGGCCTCTTTATACACACAAGGCAACACAGATTTGACTTTATGATTTTTGGAAACGCATCAGTTCACTGACATACATGACACACATAATGCACATATGTACACAAATGACATCTACATGACAGGTGCACTAATCGCCTCATAACTATTGCATGATCTATTACTGCTCTTATTACATCATCACTCTTGTTACAAGTACATAACCACAATATTCATAGTAATGACTGTTTTAGGGAAAACACTTACACAAAATCAATCTCTACTTCATTGACTAGGGTTTACCTACTGGGATTTATCCCTCCCTTGTTTTTTTATTTTGTTATTTTTCCTTTTACTAGTCTAGATCCCTTTTGGTCTTTTCCTTTCAGTAGATGCCTTAGGCACTCTCGCAATGTCATTGTCACTTGATGTACTTTCAAGTCCCATTGACCTTATTTCGCAATCTGTGGAAGTTAATATAATTCCTTGCTTTATTTCTTCTTTCAGTAGAGACAAAGGATATGCTGCAATTCAAAGGGGCTCAAGAAACCAAATTCACCTACTCAATCACTGCCATGAAGCTTGGAAGAGCTGTCTGGACAAATGTTGCATATATCGTCTCGGAAAAAGTATCAGTGAGGGTCCGGAATATAACTTCTCGATGGTATCGGAAGAAAATATCGGAAAATGTTGGGAGGCCTCCAAAAAATACAAAAATACTCATTTTTTTCAATTTTTAAAACATATAAACCAACAACAACATCAAATAGACATATTGCTACATAAATATGATGATACAAGTAATAAATAAGATGCATAAGATGTGAAGTGGTCACATATCATTACTAAACTGAAAATTCTGAAACATGTTCCTGGTAGGATGATACAAAATCACATCAAATGCTCAAAATAAATGTATGATACAAAATCACATCAAATGCTCAAAATAAATGTATCTCATTAGATGAATCATCATGAGACATCTAGATGCTAAATAGTACATATACAATCAAAATGATAGATCATAGGAATCCCTATACAGGAGAACCCCAAACTCTTCAAGGATAAAGTTACAAAGAAGCAGCCCTTAAGGAAACCACAGAATTCACAGAAAGGTCATCAAAAAGATAGGCAAAATACCGAGCACTTGGATAAATGGGACAGAAGGCAGTTGAGATATAGACTAGGAATGCTTATAAGGTGATCAATACTGATGCAATGACACAAGATAGAAGGATAAACTTCAAGGCATTAGTTAGTCTATCTTTCAGTTGAAGACCACAAATGAGTCTCTGCACTCATGAGTCACCTGTCAACTTGACATGGTTAAACCAGCAACTCTGTACAAAACTGAGCCTTTTAGAACTCTTGTGCTTAGTTATTGTATATTAACAAGCAAATTACGTTTGTGTAATATCCATGAATTGTATCTAAAAACACATTTATGAACCAAATTGCTGGTAAATGTTGAGTTGGTTGAAGGTAATTAGAGAATGAATATTCAGAATGTGCATTCAACCTAAGTGCTTCAAAAATGGCCTCCAAGGACATAAAAACAATATGTCACACATGATAATATGTAAAAAATATTGATTTGTTTGCACAAATAACAATGGTGAGCTCATGTGTGGGCTACATAAGAAGGCACTATTCTAAGTTGAGAAACTCTGGAGGAGGGTTTCATCTGGAATTTGTAAACTAAGATGAAAAGAAAACTCATAACAGACTGGAACTTTGTGAGAACAATTTCTGGTATGAAATTTATTTTTCAATACATTTCACAGGACCTTATTTGTGCCTTTTTGCTAAAAAAACATATGTTAGATTGTTTCCCTCTGTTGCCTTCTAAATAGATGAGCAAGAGTTCAACCAATAACATACGAATCTCCCAAGCCACAAAATACCCAAAAAGAAACAAAGAATAAAAAGTTAGCTTTGGGGATGAGACCTAATATTTGCAGTCGTACATGTTAACAGACAACATAAAAGATGCTAACCAAACAGCCACTAGCACCAATTTTAGGAAAAAAATAGTTCAAGCCCCAAACCTATGCTAAAGCATATACTTTCATAAATAGTAAAATACGAATATCTCAAGTAAAACGAGCTTTTTAAAGTAAAGGCCAGAAAAACAAAACCTTCTTCACAATATTGGCATCTGAGCAAACACGATAATCATCTTCTCCAAAGGCAGGAGCACAGTGTACAACACCAGTTCCACTGTCAACCGTTACAAAATCGTCAGCAACAACTACAAAAGCAACCTCTGAAAGCTCCAAGAAGTAGTTAAACAACGGCAAGTACCTGCATTAAAGTTTCATTCAATTATTAACATACTTCACCTCAACAGACTTAAATCCAAATGAATTCCAAAAGACACACCATCTTGTCCATTGCTACAACCAAAGGCATCATGTCAGTCAATGATGAAACATAGTATAGTGAACATGTGTTATATTTGTGCTTTGCAATTTTGTTTTTTAGTGCGTATGTTATTCTTCTCTCTTTTGGGTGACCCTGTCCAAATTGATCACTCACCCACTTTATTGTATTTTATTGGAGACCTGGTCAACTTTGATCACATGCTCCACAATTGTGTACTATAAATGTGTACAATTTTGGCAATCTCCTCTCATACTTGCATACTTACTCTCTTGTGCTTTTTTGTGTGAGCATCTTCTTGCATTGTTGGTATTGCATTCATATATTAATTAGTATCAAAGCCTTAAGATTAGGACTTCTGAAGAGCTCCATATTACCTATCTCCTTTAGAATTTTATTCCTACATAGAATCTCTTTCTTCAAGCTCTCTAAGCCATAGGACTATGGCTGTAAGTCAAACTTTCAGATCCTGGATTTTTAATTTCTTTCATTTTTTGTCAATAACCCACAAACCCCTATTCTCAGCTATGAAACCCTCTTTGTTCCCGCATCTCCTAAAAGGCTAAATCTCATGCCCATTGTAAAAAACCCAATGAATCAAGAGACTCTCAAGGCTCTAGCCTAGCCCCAAGTCTTGGCCAAACAAATGCAAGAGCAACAATGCCTATTGTTGGAACCCTCATTACTCAACAAAAGTAGCAATCCGAAAACAACAATGGATTTAGGCTAAAATGGTGCATGACATGATGAAAATGGTATAACAACTCATCCCCACGCAACAATAGGCCCAATCACAGCTTCAACTTCAACCCACTATTGAGTTGGTGGTTTCCATTGTTCAGTTGACCTTCAAGATTGACACAACATTCTTGATGCCTAAACTTGATGGAGATCTCAATGACTACAAGCTCAAATCTTGGATATGCAACATGGAAGCTTATTTCAAAACCCTGTAGAACCTAACAAAGGCCACCAAGGTTCTAGTCATTGAATTTCACATAGAGGACAAAGTCCTCGCATGCTAAACAACCAAACATAGCATTTGGTAGCCAACAACCAACCCTTGATCAACACTTTGGGAGACTCCAAGACTATCGTATACATTAGGTTCTACTTCTACCTATTAGGGCATAAGTATGCTTTGTTGGCTAAGTGGATATAGCTTCAAAAAATCCAAGTCAAGCAATCCAACAATTTATTGATGTCTTCAACAAAATGTCCATCAAACGCGAGATAAAAGACTCCAAAGATAATCTTCGTTACGGCTTGATTTAGCATTTGAATGGAAAAGTCTCAATCCACTAGTGCTAGCAAGGGCAACTTCGAAAATAAGCACCACTATCACCACAGTGTTAATTTCTCACTTTTGGGCCGGCTTTCAAAGGCCCTATACGTTACATTGGATCTGATTTAAAGAGAGCTACGGGAATTGAAATCAACTTGATTATGATGTGTTTGTTGTGTTATATAGTTGATTTCCCAAAGAAGCATTTAATTGTTCAAGATATGCGATACTAAATAGATCAAACACTTAAAAACTTCTCAAGAGCATGAATAACATGAACCATGAGCATGAACCATAAGGCATTAGAGGTCATTAACACATATATTCATTGATCCATGAAAAAAAACTCATGAGAAAGATAAAGTTCCAAAACTTATTTATCGCTTAGTTAATGATTGTGTGATTTATAAATTGTAATTAATCATCCACCAAATGAAGACTTCCAGAATTATCACAAAAATTACTAAGTCAATGTAAAATAAACAATTCAATTACCATCAACCAAGTAAACTTCAAATACTCTTGCTGTAATGCATCATTAAATAAAACAGCAGATTGTAAAAAAATTCAGAATTGACAATTATACTTGGTCAAAACCAACAAATTATTTAAGAATTTACTAGTTCATTGTTTAGCTAATGCATTCAGGAATATATGCAATGTCAAATCAACATTTACCAAACTTGAAACATTAGTTTAACTCGTTGCTCATGAATTACTAGATAGGAGAGAGAACCCAAAAGAAAATCCAACACTTCAAAATTGTACTTAGATCAACAACTAAGCAATTTTCAGAATTAAAGTGTTTCTGTCGTAAAACATTTACATCCCACAAAACTACAAGAAAAACTAAAAATTTTTAAGATTTCTACCGAGAAATCTATTGCAAACATTCTTTAACACATAAATCTGAAATTTGTGTGCTAGATATGGCCCTAAAATTGTTTACAGAATTATGTTATTAGTTGTTCTAATGCCCATAAATCAAAAATCAGCAATTTCAGCCATAAAAACTACTGAAAAATGGCAGAAGTGTAAAAAAAGTAGTGCCCAAAAATTTACAGTAGTCAAATATAGTTTAAAACCCTCAAAAAAATATGAATGATGTAGTTTTAGGGCTGATTTTTTCATAAATGAAATGCAGAAAATGAATCTAGAAATAAAACAAACTAAGATCATTTAACCCAAAAAAAAATTCCTAAACTAATCTAGAAGTTTCAGAAAAAATATTTTTGGATTTTTGGGTTTAGATCTACCCTAGAAACTACTCTAAACTATTCCAGAAAGCAAAGTATTTTTTTCTAATTTTTAAAATAAAATCTACCCTATAAAAGCAAGGAAATTTGATATTTTTTCGGTTCGAGAATTAGTAGAGGGACTAATGTTTTCAAACCCTTGGCTATGGGGTCTTGGGATTGAATCCTCCAAGTGGCCTTCTAAGTCACCTAACACGAGGACATGGGACACGAAGGACATGAAAACACAAGTGTCCGACACAGACACAGTGACCACCAGAATCAGAACGTGAATGATGGGTTGAGAACATAACTGGAAGGTAATGGATGGGTGGAGACAATGAATAATGAAACCAACACTAGCAAGCCAAAGTATGGTGAGAATGACTACCTCTATTCTCCCTAAGGAGGGTAAAACCAATGAGTATAGATCAGGAACTTCCAGGTCTGAGTAGGGGCATCAATACATAATATAAATACATCCAAGTCCACATATTTATATGACCGCCAGATCATGACACTAAATGCTAATACATGTCACAAAAATGAGTATAAGAGCAATGATAACCATAACACAAGGTAATATAAGCCGAGTCATAAACATGTAAATGATCCATCTGAACCAACATTTGTCCAATGAGAAAACACTGATACAACTCTAGGCACTAATAACGGCTCTGCAAATGGCTAAAATGACTACATCAGTCCTCAAATCTGAGTGTCATGAGACTCAGTCATGGCATGCTATAGTCCATCAATCAAATCATGATCCATCATAGATGCTCATCTCAGCATCTCACTGAAAAATGTACTGGAATCTGAAAAATAGAATATGGTAGCTCGGCTACTATATATGTGATAACACATCCATAACATATCTTACGATAGCGAGAAGATTAAATACGCCGCCATGCAATTGGCGGAGAATGCATACAATTGGTACATGTGGTAGAAGACGACAACCCAAGTTTGTTCCTTTAGTTGGAATAACTTTAAGAACGATCTCCTTAAGAGGTTTCAAGGCATAACCAAGAAAGACTTTGTTACCCCCTAACTTGTAGGGGTAAGGTTCAAATCTTTTTGAAGCCGGAGGTTCAAGAAAGATATTCAAACTGTCTGCTGAAGCAAGTAGATGTATGCCTTTTCAAGAAAAGGTGTTTACAACCTTGCTTGCTATACTAGAAGATGTTAGTTTGCCAACAAGACTGCATTGCCATGCTTTACAAATTCTAAGCAAGCTTTGTGGTCATTGTGTGACATGTGTGGAAGGTTTGCTGCTGAAATATTTCATGATTTACATGAAGAAGTCGTGGCAAATTGTTGCTAAAGGTCATGATCTCATGGGGCTGGGTTTTGTTTGACAAGGCACGCAGATCTTTCCATTTTCAAGATAGAGTGGGCCATTTCTCAATTAGGGAAAGCAGAGAAAGATCAGACAGTGACGACTGCGGTTAGACTGAGTTGGTCAAGCTTGAGAGTTCAGGGCAGTGCTATGTTGAAAGCAGTGAAGTATATTGAAGACACCTAGCCCTTGAGTATTTATTATTTTAATCCTATTCTTGTAGCACGATTTATGGCAAAATTCAGATATGAAGTGTCCAGCTTAGCAGTGATACACCCAGTTTTGAAAATGAAGGACATATTAGAGTTGATTGAGAAACAGTTCACTCATCACGCATCAAATAATTAGGCAAGTTCATTAGAAGGAACTGAAACTCAATTTAAGGGCAGGTGGTGCTTTCATAATGATGGAAAATGAGAACAGCCAGCAATTATGTTCTTCATTGGACCAAGCGAGGATGAAAACTGGAATCGAAGTAAAATTTACTTTTGAGACTTTCTTTAGTGAGGGAGACCTGCTTGTAACAGAATGTGTTGCAGGTCAAAGTTGTACAAGTGATAGCGATGTTTTTGGAGGTCCACTCACTTTCGGAAAGCTTCATGGAGATGGTGCACGCAGTGCCCTTTCAAATCTGGTACAACATCACCACATTGTTTATGTTTTGCATGCAGACAAGGATGGAGAACTTTTGACAGAACCCCCAAACGGGGAATACTCAGATTTAATAGATTGGCTTTTGATTGACAACTTACAAGGTGGAAGTGGTAAAAAATTTGACTGGGAGAATTTTCGAGTTCCAACTGATGCCAGCAAGTACGGATGGTTACTTGTTGGTGGCGTTGATCCAAAAAATGTTAGCCAAGCGATATCAATTCTAAGACCAGATGCAGTGGACGTATCCAGTGGGATTTGTGCACCTGATGGTATTCGGAAGGATCCTGCTCGTATTGCGTCATTTATGAATGCAGTGAGGCGAAAAAATGAAAGGGGTTTTGATCCATGCCTTTTTGGACTCTGTAACCATTTTCAAAGTGCCAATTTCAATTTCTATCAGCGAGTTTGCTACAGGCACACGGCAGATTGATTCTCCCTGACAGTTGTCAACCACTTCACGGAAACTCAAGCAAAAATTAACAAATATATGGAGACTATTCCTCTCATCAACCTCGTGGACAAAAACAGAAACAGAGTCAGCTGAATCGTGGAATTATAAGCCAGCGCTTATTTCCTTTTATTCTCCACCTATCAACTGATCTTATCGGCGGTCATTGGGCTCTCGATTCCGGCTTCTTTTATTTCCATACTTTTCTCTAAATCATTAGCTGAAGATAATCGACCAGTGACAGAGTTATCAGCGTTTTATTGATGGAAATGCTACCCAACAGGCCGTGATTTACTCTCCTGGAAAATGACGGGTCCCGAATCCCATCCTTCAGCTGAGCGTGGTTTAATGGGTCATAATTCATAACATAAGCTTTGGAACCCGTTGACAGCCGAGCCATTGATTTCGGCTCCATATTTCCTCACAACAACCAGTCAGGACAAGCTTTGCGATTGAGCACATGGAGTTTTTTTTCGAGCCCCCGACCGTTGGCACATTGGGATAATTGAAGAAATCGTGGCAGCCGAGTGGTTGTTGGTGGTTAAATGACATATCTTCCCTTTCAGTTGGCAGCCACGAGCTCAAAATATTTGTGTTGGAGAAGCTCGACTTTTTCTCTGGTGATGTGGCAGTAGTGAGAACCAAACTGTTAGTTTAGAGTGGCCACTAGTCTGTTTGGGCCCATTATGGTTATAAGCATACTTTAGATCAAGTAAAGGTTAACTTTTGAGTTAGTGGTTGATTGAGGAAAAAGTGGATCTAACATCCTATCTTTTTCCTCTTTATTTTATTATTTTATTTTAATAATTTTGGAAAAGCCTTTTTGGGCCTATAAAGAGAAGATTCTCTTTTCATTGTAAGATGGAAATTTTTGGGCTGGGAGGATTTTTCCCCAGAGTTAATAAAGAAAAATATCATTTCGAGTTTTTGGGATATGTTGGGTTTCTCTGTCGTAGCTTCGGGTTTTCATTAAGTGATAGACTAAGCCAACATAGAGGGCTATAATCTAGCACATTGGGCAAGCATTTGCGGCTGCCAAGTTGTTTGTCGCCGTTAGGTTCTCAAAGGTCCGGGAGTAATGAAAAGTAGTCAGTTATACTGCCATTCTCCCGACCTCTGGTTATGGAACGGACCAGCTTAGTCTCACTTCCGCGAAACACAAAGCTCTTCTGAGTCCCCTTCTGACTCCATTTACCCTTCTGGTACCGGCACTGGCCTTCCCTCGAGGACTGATCCTCCCTTCCCTTCCTGCCTGTTGTCGCCCGAAACTGGCACGCGGGTGCCGAAAGCCCAAACCGCGGGCGCGCCGGTCCGACGACAACCTCTCGAGAGAGAGGCCAATGTCACCACACCTTCTCTCTCCTCGCTTCAGGCTAGCTCTTCTCCAGCTCTAGGGGGGTTTCCCTAAGTTCGGATCTCTAAGGCAGGTGCAGCTAAGGGCAAGGTGATCTGAAGAGGCTGCCTTAGAGAAACTCGGGGAGCAGAAAGGAAAATAAGTCGGATTGATGGGCAGGAAGGAAAGGGAGGATCAGTCCTCGAGGGAAAGGCCAGTGCCAGTATCAGAAGGGCGAATGGAGTCAGAAGGGGAATCAGAAAGGCTTTGCGTTTTGCAGAAGGGAGATCAGGCTGGTCCGCTCCATAATTAGAGGCCAGGAGAATGGTAGTATTACTGACTGCTTTCCATTACTCCCAGACCTCCGAGAACATAACGGCGACAAGCAACTTGGCAACCGCAAATGCTTGCCCAACGTGCTAGATTGTTAGCCTTCTATGCCGGCTTAGTCTACAACTTAAGAAAACACAAGATTACCACTGAAAAAACCCCAACATGTCCAAAAAGCTCAACAATGAATTTATTTATTAACTCTGGGGAAAAATCCTCCCAGCCCAAAAACTTTCCATCCTTTACAATGAAGAAGCCTTGCTTCTTTTATAGGCCCAAAAGGCTCCCTAAAGTAATTGGAATAAAATAATAAAAATTTTAAACTAAATCAAAGATCCACTTTTTTCTCCTAAATAACTACTTAACTATCACAAAGTGTAATTAAATCTTTGTTTAAAGAACACCCATAAAAGAACAATGACAACCACCGATTAGAACACTGAGTGAGGATGTTCACGTGGATGGACCCACAAATCATGGCCTTTTCAAACATCGACTAAGTGGCAAATCTCTGACTGTGCCATATCAATTTCTGAGGATAACATCTCTAAACCAATAAACACGTGGATAAAATCTCCTTGGACGAGATCTGCGTGGCCAAGTCTGCCAAGAAATTGTCGAGCTTAACCCGAGTGGCTGTCTGCAATGAATCTGTACCGACTGCTCCATGACTAGCTTGATGCGGAAACAACATGAAGTCTATACACAACTCAACTGCCACGAAGGGTGAGTCTGGCTCCAAAATCCACGGCTTCCGCTTTAAACAATCAATTGGCTACTAGCGGTTTCAACAAATGCTCAAGCATTCGGCTGCCCATAATGAGAGCCAAGCTCCACGTGCACACTCTGATTATTGGCGACTGATAGTTTAGAACGCAAACATTCTGCCCATGAAATGCTAGCAAAACACCGATTACTCTGTCATATCATAAATGAATGGGTGGAAAGAATAACCGTGAATTGCAACTCATATCTTTCACGCAGATCACGGAGAGGCTGTTTGAATTTAGCAGTGAACCAGAGTGAACTGTGGGTGGATGGACATTGCTTTGTTGTAGCCGGCCGCCAAATCGCAAGTGTGGACAAATGATGTTGTGACCAAATTTGAACTGCAGTGAAATTCCATCCGGCTATCAATATGTGTTGAGGGGCGTCCAATTCAGACTTACAGTTGCTAGTATGACGCGGGTGAGCAAGACACGGCCACTGAACTCATAACATCGATCTCATCAAAAACGCCATCGGTTTGGGGGCTTCAAAAACGCCAAGTAATTTTCTTTCTGAATATATTTCACCCGATAGGTAAGGTGTTGTAACTGGAATGCTTATATCCAAAATCTCACTCCAAGCCATTGTCTGCAAGGAAGGCGAGTGGCCCATAGATAGATAGGTGATGCTATGATCTGCTCCTGCTGGCATTAACTGGAAGGTGTTCTCAAGCACTTGCACAACCTCAGCGATGGCGGGGCATGCATGTGTTTCATCTTTGCAACAACGCAGTGCCAAAATTGGCAAATGGCTCCAAGCATTCTAAAGTATATGAACTCATCCGCTTATCGATCATAGGTAACATCGTTCCAGATTGGTATGCCATATTCACCTCTCTAACAATGTTCTTTCCATTTGAAATGGGTTCCATGCCTGTCAAAAGCTCCAGAAGAACCACGCCAAAAAAAGTGTGCCTTTTACTATAGTTGATACATGATCTGGAGCTGAACCTTCAACATCTGGTATTGAAGCAAGCTTTGACAGTCCGAAATCTGCAACCCTTGCATTGAATTCATCAGATGGGAAGCGCTTGAACTGCATGCCATAAATATCCAATATATCTCACTTCCGTGCACAATAGTAAAGTTCTAGCATTGGTCTATTCCAGGACCAGTCCTGATCCATTACTTGCTTGCACAAAGAATGAAACCAGCCTCGATCTCAGAAAATGTCCCCATGGGAAAGGCAGAGAACAGCTTGTCCACAGCCGACTGTACTCTCAAGAAATTCTTGCCAACAACTGTTACAACCACTGTTGGTTGATTTCGTTGGTTTGGCATTTTGGCATGAAACGCTATCTGTGATTCACAATAGCACCCAATAGAAAGGTCTGGAAATTCATAATGTATTCTTGAGAGAGGCTCTGCAATTGCTACTTCAGAGACTTTAGTCCTCAAATATTTTGACAAGTATGGTGCCTTCACTTGCAAAAGAGCATTCTCTTTTCTCAATTCTAATAAGCAATTCCACTGCAGATCCAGTTCAGGAACAATTGTTGCAGAAAGAACAATCACGTTCTCGCATTTGATAAATGGAACAGGCAGTTCATCATGGTGCAAAAGTTTAGTGATACCCTCAGGTAGCCGAGCCATTTTGATTGAATGTTGCACTTCCGACTTTCCCTGCGGCGAACTTGGATAGAACTCTACAAGTCTATATAACTTTGGATCTCTGACAATGCAGAATGCTTTAAAAGAGAAATAAATTCATCATTATAGTCTTGCCTCAGACAGCTCAATGGCTTCTTGGTTATACGTAGAATCCTCAGCCCACTCGAACACCATGTTTTGCTGCAAGATAGTATGCACCAACCCTTACCTCCTGCATTTCTTTGGCGCGTTACTTTGTAGTTTAGTCCAAAATAAAGCTTCAAAGTTACCCCTACAAACTAGGAGGTAACACTGCCCATCAATCCGAATTATTTTCCTTTTTGCTACCCGAGTTTCTCTAAGGCAGCCTCTTCAAATCACCTTGCCCTCAGTTGCACTTGCCTTAGAGATCTGAACTTAGGGAAACCCCCCTAGAGCTGGAGAAGAGCCAGCTTGAAGCGAGGAGAGAGAAGGTGTGGTGACATTAGCCTCTCTCTCGAGAGGTTGTCGCCGAGCCGGCGCGCCCACGGTTTGGGCTTTCGGCACCCGCGTGCCAGTTTCGGGCGACAACAGACTTATTTCCCAAAATCACCAAATTGAAGCAAAAAGTCAGTGTAGACGAGTACAAATGTGAATGGGAAGTGTTGGCAACTCGAGTGCCAAAACTAAATGATGACCAACGTCTGCAAACATACATACATGGACTAAAACCGCACATTCGGGATGAGTTAGAATTACATAACACTTCTACAATGGAGAAGGCAAGACGTAAAGCCAAGATTATCGAGAACAAGTTAAAAGATCCGCTCAAATTTGCTTTGACAAAAACTACTCCAAGAGGAATCCTCTCCAATCATCAAATATGGGAACTTCAAGATAACGCCACCGCATCTAAGAGAAGGAGCAAAACCCAGTTTAGAAGCCTAGAGAATGAAGGAAGGAAAGTGCAAATATTGTGGAGAGAAATGGGATCCTAAGCATAGATGTTTGCAAAGGAGCAACCCCCAAAAGTTGTATGCTTCCGAAACCGAAGAAGAAGAAAAAGTCTCGAAAAGTGAAGAGTCAAGTCAGGAGGATACAGGAAACCAGCATGACTACCACTCAGAACTAGAAGATGATAAACCAAAGATATCATTAGTCGCCATTACAGGAATATCCCAACCACAAACACTAAAGCTAAAGGGCCATATCAAACACAACAATGTCTCGATTCTCATAGATACTGGCAGTACCCATAACTTTATTAATGTTAATCTTGCTAAGATATTCAACTTATTTGTTTTCCCAATGCCTAACATGAAGGTTATGGTAGCAGATGGCAAGAAGATTGAAAATGTGGGTAAATATCACAAGGTTAAATTACAAAAGCAAGAGTATAATCTAGAATCTGACTTCTTTGTTGTACCTCTTGGAGGAGTAGACGTTGTAATGGGAATCCAATGGTTGCAAACAATGGGTACTTACTTCGCTAACCATCAAGAGCACTTCATCAAGTTCAAATGGGTAGGAAAAAAGTACAAATTGTATGGTTTCCAACAACCCCAAACTCAATTGGTTACATCACATCAAATGGAAAGGCTAATTCGAAAATGAGCGCTTGCTTACATAATTCAATGTCAAGAGATGGATTTGCTAATATGTGAAGGAGATGACTGCAAACCACCAAAGATACAAGAGCTAATCCAAAAACACCTCAAGGTGTTCCAAGAGCTTCTGATGGAGCTCCCACCAAACAGAAAGATTGAGCACCTGATTAAGATAGTACCAAGGGCAAAACCTGACAATATCAAACCATATAGATATCCACATCACCATAAAACAGAGATAGAAAGGTTAACCCAAGATTTGTTCAAATGTAGAGTCATTTCAAAGAGCAGAAGCCCTTATGCAGCTCCAGTAGTGCTAGTTCGAAAGAAGGATGGATCTTTCAGGTTATGCATAGATTACAGAGGTCTCAACAAGGTAAGAATTAAGAATAAATTCTCTATCCCATTCATCGATGCGATGATGGATGAACTTCATGGAGCTAAGTACTTCTCGAAATTAGACTTGAGATCAGGGTATTGCCAAATCGGGGTTAGATTAGAAGACGTAGTGAAAAAAGCCTTCCATACCCATGAGGGCCATTATGAGTTCAAGGTAATGCCCTTTGGTTTAACTAACGCTCCAGCCACTTTCCAAGCAGCAATAAACGAATTGTTCCAACCATATTTACGAAAGTTTGTATTAGTATTTTTTTATGATATCCTCATATACAGCAAAACTTGTAGCGAGCATATCCGACACTTAGGTCAAGTACTCACCATCTTGGAAGAACATCAGTTTTTTGCAAAAATGTCAAAATGCAAATCTGGAAAAGAAGAAGTGGACTATCTTAGCCATATAATATCGAAGGAAGGAGTCAAAGTCAATCCAAGTAAAATCAAGGCAATCACTGAGTGGCCCAAACCAGACCCATTTTCAGAGAATGGTTTCCTAGTCAATTGACTAGGACAGAGTAAGACCCTAGAAGGTACCCTAGGGCCCCCAATAGTCTCCTGGGGTTCTTGGTCTAGGACCAAGCAGGTTGATGCTGTGGCAAAGCCTCTATCATGTGGCTAGTGCCCCTATATGCCTCTAGGGTATTCTGGTCTAAGACCAAGGATGTGATGTCCAAGTAGAGCCTGCAGGTAGAGGCGGAGATATATTATGGTATGGGACAAGGGACACGATGTCTGTAATGTCCCCTTTTTGGAATTTTATTAAAATGCCCAATTGTTTCACTTTTTCCCCAATTTTGACCTTAACTAGTTTTGATGTCTAGACCTCCAAATTGACCCAAATGCTTCCAAATTTTCTCTGAAGGTACATGACTAATAATATAACTTAAATATCATGCTCATGTATGTTTTTTGACCTCCCAATTAATTCTGCAAACTTGTTTAATGTTCTGTTCAAAGTAGGAGTCTTTACTATCAAATTGGGGCTCCAATCCCTCACGGGTAATTGCCGAAAATGGCTTCACAAATGATCCCAAAGTTACTTGAATTTATGAACAGAGGCTGGGTATGTGTAAGGGACCTTTTCAAAGTCTCATATGCATCATGGTTCAGTTTATACAGACTGTTATGACTCTTTCCAAAACAACTCCCAAGTCACAATTTCGACCCTTGGGGAAAATGCACCAATTCTTCTCCCAATGCAATAAAAATGAGTAAAATGGTTTCCAATGCTTAAATAATGAACATGAGACTTGAAATACACACTAATTACAGTCCATCCATCATACATTTATCAGATATGCATTCCTCCATTCGAAATAATAAGCATTACCATGGCATATATCAAAATGGAGTGGAAATGGTCATTGTTTGCTCATTAAAAGTCATTTTGACATACAACTCTTGGGAATTTCGACTTGAAACTTTCTAAGAATGAAGAACAGAGAATATTGAACTGATTCCAATCATAAATTGACAATGAAAGGCTCTCCCAATTCGAAATCATCAGCATTACAATGGTTCACAACAAGATAGTGGGGAAATGACACTATTTCTTCATTGTTCAACATTTTTACATGAATTCTTTTGGGTATTTCGACCTGAGAGTCTATACAAAGCATATACATCAGAACATAAGATAATGAGCATTAGAATCTTCCCCAAAGAGATCAATAGCTCACCCAAAGCGCAATCCCTCCATTGGCATGAATATGGTGTGAAAACTGGAAATAGTTGAGAGAGAGTGCTGCAATAGAAGAATCCACATTCTTTTCTGTAGCTTACACCTGCAAATAAGACTCCATTAAAGCTCCATGAAAGACCTGAGTGGCCTTTCCAAACACGAACTAGGATGGAAATCTTTCACCCTCGAAATTGGCTTAAGCAAGAAAACTAGTCATCCACTAGCTCTCACAATTCACAAATGAGCAAAAGCTTCTTCTCATGGCTGATCCCTGTATTTTATAAACATTAATGGTATTCTAAGGTTCCAAATCCATCCATAAACCAAAGCCAAGTCGAATTGGTGTGGCTGCTCATGTTATTCCATGTGGCCTCTCTCTTCACCTTCCCTCTTCTCCCAAATTTGAGTAGGAGCCTCTTGGCCTTCTCCAACTCCCAATTTCGACCTCCAAGATGCTCTATTCAAGCCTGACATGTCAGTATGTCAGTATGTCAGCCTTCAGATCTGACTTGGGTCATAACTGTCATAGAATCTCCATCATTGGTGTCATAGCTGTCATAAATGTAAGAGGAATCTAGCCAAGTGTCCATGAAACTCTCATTTGGCTCTTCCTCTCCCATGTAAGTTACAATTCATCCCAAATTCGACCTATGAAGTATATGGAGAAGTATATTATCCTTATAATCTATCCAAAAACATTAGGCTTCCCATATATTCAAATTTGCAAGAGAAAGATACCATTTAACATAGGAATTCTAGCTGAGTGTGGGCCCCATAGTCTCCATGTGTCTTCATGTTCTATTGCCACTTCCATTTTCTCTTGTATTTATTTAGTAAGATCAATTATTAAATATGTATCCCCTTATAATGTCTAAACATCATTTATTATCCCCCTTATTCAAATCTCAAAGCTTCCACCCCCAACCTAGGAAACTAGTGATTTTCCTCCTTGGCAATTATTTGACTTTTAGCATCCATTTGACAACTTTCATGAATATGGAAAATGTGATTTGGCCATTGTGACCCAATGCCAAATTTGGGACATTACAAATCCTCCCTTCCCAATATTGCTTGTCCTCAAGTAATTTCAAACATGGTTGTTGAAAAACCTGCTTTCTGTGTGATTCTTTGAAGTTGCCACTAAGCTTCCCACTTTGAGTCTTTGAGATTCCATGAAGATTTCAGAGAAGAACCACCATGCTTGCTGCTGCACTACTCTGATTAACATCACCTTATTAAGTGGGGAATCCATCTCCCATACTGCTTGTTTCCCAAAGAATTTGAAATCAATCGGACTAAAAACTATACCAGGGTCCCATTGCTTGCATTGCACTCCAATAATTAAGAGTGCTCTCCAACCCATACCATTTGAAAAGAGAATTCCTGGATCCCATTTTCTTGTATGCATTCTCCCAAACATCATGAGTGCATAATATATATCATCAAAGTATATAAAAACATAATAAGAATGTACATCAAGAATGTGTCTCACTAATAAATCATGAAAGTGCTTATACCTCCCAATGAGTAGATTGCCATTTGCCAAGTGCATACAAGCTTCAAGTGACCAATCAAATCTGCTCCAATGACATAGGTGAGGATCCCATGTCCCACTATTCTGCTCCAAAGATATATAATGTGCATCAATATAATCAGCCATGTGTTCTTTCATCCAAGGAGTGAATGAAGAACCTCCACCAAAATCTGAACCAAATAATGAGCAAAGAAAACATGAAGACTTCAAGTGGATCAAAGAAGTCTCAACAATACACCCATGAATATGTATATCATCATGAAATAACAGAGGATTTTTCTTCCAATAAGAATGTTCTTCAATCACATATCTCTTCACCCAAGTGTGTGATGAAGTTCCTCCAACATCAAATAGACTAGGCAAGGAGCAAGGAAAATCATGAGTCTCCAAGTGACTCAAGTGAACATCATAGGTGCACCCATGTAGATGTGTATCATCATAATTTAAAAAAGGATGCTACTGAAAATGTAAATAATAATTTGCTCCAACCATTTCATCATAAAAATTCAATCTAGGAGTTCCAAACTCCTCTTGTGGCACCATAAAAAAAAACCCTTTCACCCATACTTCATTAGGATGAATGCTACAAAATTTGGAAGAGTAGGATGTAGGAGAAAGAACCAACTCACCCAAATGATCAGTAAGTGAAAAATTGTCATAATTTGAAGTATCCATAGGGGTAGGATTATTAACCTCCCTAGAAAATGCAAAAAATTCCTCATGGGTTGGTTCCAAGGTGGTGGAATTATGCACTTCTTCAAAAAGTGTGTAACCAGTTTCAAGAGGCAACTCAAGTTCCTCTTCCACCACAACAAGTGATTGTCTCTCATCAATATTATCTTCAAATACATCAAGAACCTGCAATTTTTCATGTTTCTCATGATCCATCACGTCATGAGAATCCTCCAAGCAATCTACCTTATGAAAATCTAAAACATCGGAGGAAAAACAAGTGTCTTGCAACTTTTCAAGAAGTTGCTCATTTTGAATTGTGAGCTTATCAATAACTTCATTATTCTTCAAGTAGGATTCATGTAACCATTCAATAAGCTCAATGACATTTTTTCTATCAAAAAGCAAAGACATGAAATTACCTTTGATGTTGCACATTGCTCTTTGAATCTTCTCCATCTCTTCAACGAATG
>LPNX010984452.1:73502-118771 GCA_001517045.1 Pseudotsuga menziesii | reverse complement strand
AATTTGTAGCTCCTTGGTCTCCTCCCTACTTGTGCATTGATGATTATTCCTTAATGAGTTCTTATTTGAATTATTTTTTATAAATTCCTTCAACCAATCACTAAGGTCTTCATAATGAATAGTTTTATGTGCCAATTTGAATGCTTGCTTAACGTGCCTGGACATATCATCACCACATGGCTTAATGAATTTCTTCCATTCATATATACCATCCATAAATTCAATAGGTGTCAAGACCATGCTCTGATACCACTGAAATGTCCATTTTTTGGATTTTTTTTTAAATGCCCAATTTTCCAATTTTTTCTCAATTTTGGCTCTTGACTAGTTTTGATGTCTAGACCTCCAAATTGACCCAAATGCTTCCAAATTTTCTCTGAAGATACATGACTGATAATATAACTTAAATATCATGCTCATGTATGTTTTTTCACCTCCCAATTACTTCTGCAAACTTGTTTAATGTTCTGTTCAAAGTAGGAGTCTTTACTAGCAAATTGGGGCTCCAATCCCTCACGGGTAATTGCCGAAAATGGCTTCACAAATGATCCCAAAGTTACTTGAATTTATGAACAGAGGCTGGGTATGTGTAAGGGACCTTTTCAAAGTCTCATATGCATCATGGTTCAGTTTATACAGGCTGTTATGACTCTTTCCAAAACAACTCCCAAGTCACAATTTCGACCCTTGGGGAAAATGCACCAATTCTTCTCCCAATGCAATAAAAATGAGTAAAATGGCTTCCAAAGCTTAAATACTGAACATGAGACTTGAAATTCACACTAATTACAGTCCATCCATCATACATTTATCAAATATACGTTCCTCCATTTGAAATAATAAGCATTACCATGGCATATATCAAAATGGAGTGGAAATGGTCATTGTTTGCTCATTAAAAGTCATTTTGACATACAACTCTTGGGAATTTCGACTTGAAACTTTCTAAGAATGAAGAACAGAGAATATTGAACTGATTCCAATCATAAATTGACAATGAAAGGCTCTCCCAATTCGAAATCATCAGCATTACAATGGTTCACAACAAAATAGTGGGGAAATGACACTATTTCTTCATTGTTCAACATTTTTACATGAATTCTTTTGGGTATTTCGACCTGAGAGTCTTCTAAACATGAAATACAGAGCATATACATCAGAACATAAGATAACGAGCATTAGAATCTTCCCCAAAGAGATCAATAGCTCACCCAAAGCGCAATCCCTCCATTGGCATGAATATGGTGTGAAAACTGGAAATAGTTGAGAGAGAGTGCTGCAATAGAAGAATCCACATTCTTTCTTGTAGCTTACACCTGCAAATAAAACTCCATTAAAGCTCCATGAAAGACCTGAGTGGCCTTTCCAAACACCAACTAGGATGGGAATCTTTCACCCTCGAAATTGGCTTAAGCAAGAACACTAGTCATCCACTAACTCTCACAATTCACAAATGAGCAAAAACTTCTTCTCATGGCTGATCCCTCTGTATTTTATAAACATTATTGGTAGTCTAAGGTTCCAAATCCATCCATAAACCAAAGCCAAGTCGAATTGGTGTGGATGCTCATGCTATGCCATGTGGCCTCTCTCTTCACCTTCCCTCTTCTCCCAAATTTGAGTAGGAGCCTCTTGGCCTTCTCCAACTCCCAATTTCGACCTCCAAGATGCTCTATTCAGGCTTAACATGTCAGTATGTCAGTATGTCAGCCTTCAAATCTGACTTGGGTCATAACTGTCATAGAATCTCCATCATTGGTGTCATAGCTGTCATAAATGTAAGGGGAATCTAGCCAAGTGTCCATGAAACTCCCATTTGGCTCTTCCTCTGCCATGTAAGTTACAATTTATCCCAAATTCGACCTATGAAGTATATGGACAAGTATATTATCCTTATAATCCATCCAAAAACATTAGGCTTCCCATATATTCGAATTTGCAAGAGAAAGATACCATTTAACATAGGAATTCTAGCTAGTGTGGGCCCCATAGTCTCCATGTGTCTTCATGCTCTATTGCCACTTCCATTTTCTCTTGAATTTATTTAATAAGATCAATTATTAAATATTTATCTCCTTATAATGTCTAAACATCATTTATTATCCACCTTATTCCAAATCTCAAAGCTTCCACCCCCAACGTAGGAAACTAGTGATTTTCCTCCTTGGCAATTATTTGACTTTTAGCATCCATTTGACAACTTTCATGAATATGGAAAATGTGATTTGGCCATTGTGACCCAATGCCAAATTTGGGAGATTAAAATGTCCAAGTAGGTCCTACAGGTAGTTGATCAACTTCCAGTGTGAAACTGAAACTCAGCTTAGTACAGAGGTCCTGGTCAGGGTCTAGGGATTGATCAACATGATTCAGTGTGAGACTGGAACTTAGCCTAAGGCTGAAAGCCATTCACTAAGAATGGAAGTGTTGCGGCTGCAACTTTTCTCCCAATTTTTTTAAAAATTTTGGACCCTGCTTTGATTTTATCTTGTCTGAGATTAGTTGGATTCCTGAAATTTTTTCCTCTGCTGCAATTTTGGATGAATTGAGGCCAACTTTTTCTTTCATTGAACGTTTGGAGCTTGAAGTCTGATTTTGGTGATTTTTATCACTGTGGAATGATGAGTCGACTGTTTGTTTCCACTGTATCGAAGGTTGAGTGAACTATTATTTCTATCGCCCAGCTGAAAAGCCTCTCGATTTATTTGAGTACTTAATGTTTTTGATTTTTCGATGATCACTGTCGGAAGTCAGTTGAACAACGAATCGAAGTATTAGTTCTCTTTGCTGCTAATGGACAGTCCTGTTTTCCCCGATACGCTTTAAGTGGTCTTTTAGGTTTTATGGTTTAAATTCTTTCTGACTTTATCGTTATCAAAAATCCATTGATGTGTGAATCGGGGCACTAGTCCTCTTTGCAGCCGCTATTTCAGAAAACAGATAATGAATGACCCGATGTAAAGTTTTGTTTTTTTTGTCGATGCGTGTTTTTTTTTTCGTTTTATTTTACTATCGACGTTTTTCATTTTCGCTGTCGGAAGTCTTTTGTACAGTGCATCGGAGCCGTAGTTCCCTACAAAGCCACCGTTGCGGAAGCTAAACGACGAATGTTCCGATGGATAGTTCCTAGTCCTGCCGATTCCTTGGTTTATTGATCAACTGTTTAATTTGTGAAGTTTATTTAACACTATCGGAAGTCATTTGAGGTTTGATTCAGACTGTAGTTATCTGTGCAGCCACCGTTTCGGAGGATCAATAATGAACGCTCCGACGGATTAGGGCTAATCCTCGCCAATACAGTGTTTTATTGTTTTTTTTCTCTTCGCTATCGGAAGGTTTTATGACTTCGATCGAAAGCTGTAGTCTGATTGCTTCCGCCATTGCGACTCCTGAGCGAACTAAACATCCGCCATATAACTGTTCCGCTCGCCGATGGTTTGTTATGGTTTTTCCCAATTTGTTTTATTTGCCGCGGATCCCTTAGCTTGATTGCTTTCCACTTTTGCGGCCCCTGAGCGAACTAACCATCTAATGCTATAGTCGTTCCGATGTCCGATGCTGCTGTCTCTAGTGTTTATTTCATCGGCGTTTATTTGGCCGTGGAGCCCATACTCTGTCCGTCGCCTGCCATTGCGGTTTCTCATCGAACTGTTCATCCGATGGCATAGTACTTCCGCCTGCCGAAGTGGATTATCTGCCCGGTGCTTAGTGTTTTTGCTTCCAATTACCGGTGGGGTTTTCCCGCTATTTTTGTTGTGTTGTTACTCTATCTTATGGGATGGCAAAGTTTTCCCATGGGTGCTGGTCGAGTCGAGGTTTTTCTAAAGTAAAGAGCACAGTTTGGGCGTTTGGTGTTTTGAGAGGTGGCGGGGTTACATTGTCTAGATTCATGCTTTCTTTGCAGGGTTTCGAGTTAGTTAAGATGCGGTTTGGTTTTAGATGAAGTTTCTGTTCTGTTGGGATTGTGGCTAGTGGGACAGCGAACTTAGAAGTTTTCTGGACCCAGCTTGCAGGATTTTCTTTGCCTTATCATTTTCTTTTCATGCATTAATATTGTTTATAGTTCATTTTACAGAATGCATGTGTTAGTGCAATTTGTGTTCCTTTGATGATCTAAAATCTGCTATGTTCATGACAGGGTGACTACTGCAAACAAAATATGTCTAAAGTCAAAGCAGAAGGGAGGCAGCAATGAAAGAAGTGGCTGAAGCATAAAGACGCAAGATAAAAACAGGACCAGCGGATTTAATAGCAGCAGAGGCCCAGGAAAAGTTTATCACTGATCAAGCTGGTCTCTCGTTATAAAAGTGCTATTAATTTTTAATGAAATGTAACGTATTGTCTAAATCATGAACACTCACAAAAGGACAAAATTGTGAGATTAAACGGTTGAGGAGCCCAAAGGCCACCGAGGGGCATCCCAAGAGTTTGCTTGTAGTATAAGTATAGGAGAATTAGATAGGAAAGGGGACTTTTTCCCAGACAGATTTGTGAGAATCTGATGTAAGAAGAACTATTTCCTTTTGCATAAAAAAATTACAAGTTTCTTGTTGGAGAAAGCTTTGTGGAATTTTTCAAATGGTGTGCCATGGATTTGCTGAATGTGAACTATTTCGTTTTCAGTCTTGTGTCCATAAACTGTGAGATCGTTCTAACTCTTTGAACCTATGTTCTTGTATGAATGCTCTAAAGTTTATTCTATGAATTTTCCACTAGGAGTAAAGAATGTTGTTCATAAACAATTGGCTATCTGGTTGTTCAAATATCTTTAAATGTTCATGTGTTTTGAAAGAAGCATCAGCTATATGTGATTTTTCTTAATGCATGCGCAAAACACATTATTCATTAATGAATGATAATCTTGCTCCCTAGGGATAGGTTAGATAGTTAGTTTTAGTTTTCTTGTTGTGTGTGATTTAGATGCGAGAGAGTTTAAGACGAGAGGTAAGAACTTGCGCATCACATTGTGACCGCTCCTCATATTCTCTATCAATCTGCATTCTTAGATAGGCACTTGCATCTCATACTTTAATATAAAAACTAAAACATACAGTAAAAACCTTTTTATTTTGTTACTTGACCTACGGTAGCCGGACCGTAAACCGGACGGATTCCCCATACCAAACAGTAACGGGCTAGTTGGGAACGTTTACTGGGGAGAATCCGTAATTGTTGTTGCCTGCGATTTTCCAAGCCTCAACAGTTTTTGGTGCTAGAAAGAGGGCCGCCAGTGCATGGCTGGCCGAGGAAACTTATTTCCTCAAAATTACTCAACCGGTAACAGTTCTGAGAGCATTTTGTTTCCCGATCCAATTCCTGAAGAGAAGGGTAGAGAGCATTTGTATTCAGTCGATAACGAAGTAGTTAATTATCTGAGAAGACATACTAGGGCATATGTGAAGATTGGAGGATTACCGATTATCCCTGACTTACCCAGAAGAGAATATAAAAAGAAAGACCGCCCTATATTGGAAGACTCAGTGTTGGTTGGAGATTTGGAAGAACTTGTAGAAACAGCCTTACAGGAAGTTGTACATCCTTTGAATCAAGTAGGCCCAGATACACCTTACGGTTCACCTGTTAATACTCATGTTCATTCACCACCTCACTCTCCACCCAAACTCATGGCAGGCATAAATGCAAACCAACCACCCAACCCACCAAATCCACCACCTGCTTGGAAGGCTAGGTCACCTCTAAACCTGGCACCTCCTTTGCATGACTTACCTCAGGTGAGAAAATGATGCCTAAGTTTGATCCCAGTGAAAATATTTTAGTAGATGATCATTTGCAAAGCTTTTACTTGGCCATAGAAGGACTAAGGGCTGGAGAACATGAAGATGTAGTCTGCAAATTATTTCCACATACCCTGAAAGAAGCTGCAGCTTCATTGTATTTTGCTCTGCCTGCTAACTCAATCCCAAACTGGGACACATTTGAAAGGATATTCAAAAGTAAATATGCAGCCCAGAAAACACATGCAGCTCTAATGAAAGGGTTATGCACTTTGAAGAAAGAAAGAAAAGAAAAAGTGCATAGTTTCACCCAAAGGTTTGCTGCTTATCTTAAGAATTTTTCTACAACTGATAAACCATCTGATAAAGTTCTGATTGAATACTATACTTCAGCTTTAGGGCCTGCCTTGGCCATGTTTGCCAAGATGCAAGTCAAACCTACGTTGTCAAAAACATATGAAGAGGCGGAGAGAGTAGAAGCTGAAAAAGAAAACATAGAAGATTATCCTGAACAGTCGGGAGAAAAAACTTTTGGTAAGAAAGCCTTATTACTGTCTAAGCCTAAGGAGGAGCAGTCACATGACTTTGAAGGAATGTTGAAAATGATGCAGAAACTATCTAACAGAATAATAGATTTGGAAAAGGAAAAAGAGGCTCAGAAATCTTATATGCCTTACTATAAAAGGAGAGAGGACAACTCTCAATCTAAACCTCCTCTACACAGTCCTACATCAATGAACTTAACAGAGGTAGGTATGGATAACTTTTGCACCTTTCATCAACAGCGCCATTCTGAGAAAAATTGCCCTCAATGGATAAATTCAATGACATTAGTAATGAATCAGCTATTGGATTCTAAACTAACAAAAGCTGATGATGAGGAGGAAAAGGGTAATAAATCCACAGATAAAATAGAAGATAATGCTTTGGTTTTATGGGACTGTGTCTCACTTTTTGACACAGAAGACAAATATTCACTGAAACAGGGAGAAATATCATAAACAAATGAAACAACAAGAAGTCAAGGTTTGGTAAGTAAAGACAACTCAATACTTCCAAAAATTAATGCAGCGACCAGCAGAGCGTTAAGTTGATAAAGATGAAAGTTATGTTGCTATGTTTTATTACAGTTTAAATTTTACTTAAGTTTTTATATGTTCATGTATTGAAGTTTATTACTGGTATTAAAACTCATCTAACCTGTAAAATTCAACAGAATGGTGGTATAACTCAAGCATGTGTGGCACTCTAACCCTTGATCTATGGGCTTTGTGTACTTCTCCAAGGATTAGCTACCCTTGGTTAAGTTACCCTAGAACCAGAACTAGGTGTCACACAGAATGTGAGATAAAAAGCATTAGTAACTCTCTTGGTTTATCATTATGTATTTTTGGAATAAAAGACCACAGGGGCACTTGAAAAAAGGCTAAAGTCAAAAGTCAAAAATTCATAAAGACTTTTGGACCACAGGAAAAGGACCACAAGTGAAAGTCAAAAATAAATAAAGACTTTTGGTAAAAGTCAAAAATACATAAAAGACCTTTTTGGTAAGAAGGTAAAAGAAGATCAAGTATTCTCATTATTACACACAATTTTGCTCTCATAGGTGAAGTTGTTATTACTGAGGAAGACTGTTTTTATGTTTTTGCCTTAGCTAGGGCACTCACATGTTTTTTTTATCAAACCCTAGCCTAGGGTTTCACTGCAACATTTTACAGTCTTAGGGTTTTACCCTAAACCTATCAGCAAGAACACTTCATCCCAGCTCACCTTCTTCTGGGCAACTTCTCCACAAATTTTCGGGCAAGCTGAAAACTTCACCAGGCAATTCACGGGCAGGGTGAAATTAAGTTACGGGCAGCCTTCTTCGTTCCTTGCCAGCCTCCTTCTCATATGCATGCTCTTTTGGCTACCCCTTCGTTACTTCACGGGCAAGCCACACACAACCCGTGGGCTGTTAGCACAAGGGCCAAAGTCTGTAGCAAACCCTAGGGCTGCTACAGCAAACCCTAGCGTTGCCAACAGACAACTCAGTGGCTTCGAGCAGGCTGCCCTTAACCCACAACAGCCACAGGCTGCCTTCCGGCAGCTCTCCAAGAGCTCGGGCTGGGTCTGTCTTAGGTTTATCAGACCTCCGGCTAACAAGACAGAGTATGCTAGACCTCAGTCAATAGTAGTCAAGTCCGTAAGGACCATGGGTAGTCAAATCGGCCCTTTGGGTAGGTTGCCATTAAATTCAAGCAGCAAGAAATAGATCTAGGCAGCCTCCTTTTGACAGGGCAGTGGGAAGAAATAGATCTAGGCAGCAGAAAGGCCCATTCCGAGAAGCACATCAGGTCATGGACTGAGACAAAAGATATTCAGGTATGTGGAGACATTCTCGGCAGATCTGATAAAAGTCTAAGCAGACAGAATTTATTTATCCGGGCAGGTGTTATCACCCGCCTTGTAGTTGCCTGTGTGAGGTGGATCTAGGATAGATGGTAGAGGGGCAAGCAACTAAGGGGTGGAACCGCGACTGCCTAGACTCCCAAATGGATGGTTGTCACATCAATCAAGGCAGCCTTCACTTTATGTTATCCTAGTCCAAGACAACAATGGGGGAGACCCGAATCTACTCCCGACAGGAGAGATCAGACCTAGACACCAGAACAGATAAATGGGGCTTTAAGGTATGTAAGGTGCAAGGTAAATGGAAACCCTAGCTCTAGGGTTTAGGTACTAGCAACTGGTGAAAATGACCATTGTCTTGGGACATGTAACTGTGACAGGGTAAGCAAGGACAGAGTTGGGACTATCTAGTACCAAGGAGACAGACTCAGTGAAAGATAGGTAACTTGATTTGTAAATGAATGTTGGCAAAGGGAATGGGAGTGAGGTCAAGTTAGGGCTAGCGTTTAGCTAGGAGATCAGTGCCTTATGTGCATTGGGCAATGGAGTCAGCATCAACCCAACGTTTCAGTGAACCCACCTGGGATATACCTTGATCTATGAACTCAGAAAGGAGTTAGCCCGGAAAAGTCAGGTTACAGGAAAACCAGCTCAATGGAGGGCTAGCACTAGGGCTTGGAGAAGTAGATCTGCAGTTCTAGGGTCACCTAGAGGCCAACAACTCAGCGTTGAAGGAGAAATGAGGTCAGGATAACCTGACCTACAAACCCAAATCAAAAAATCAGCAGAAAAATTAGATCTAGAAAAGTCAAAATCTGATGAGGGGGCTAGGGGGTTTGAAAACCAAATTTTCAGATCTAGGGCAAACCGAAAAGAACTAGCTCAGCGTTGGGGGTATTCTGGAGTGCTTACGCCCTAATCTATCAGCCTATCTTGTCAGATTTCAGAAAAAGTCCAATTTTCAGTGAGGGCGCTAGGGAATTTGCACAAGCGTGAACTCCGTCCATGACTTCGCTGAAAAATGCGGGACTAAGCCACGTGAAATTTGTGACTGCAACCTTTATTGAATTCGGCTGCCAAAGGAGACGTGAATTGCTCCACGACGTGACCATCCGGCAAGTTATTAACTCACTAACTCCCGCGCTCAGTTGAAGGATGGGAGTCGGGACTCGTCATTTTCCAGGAGAACGAGTCCCCGCCTGTTAGGTAGCATCTCCATCAATAAAAACGTTGATAACTCTGTCAAATGTTTTCTTTTCAAGTCCAACATTTTCTGTCGATGTCTCATTTTGCTCGTTGGACAACTCAACCTTTTGATTCTCGACAGCATAGGAGCAATGTATAGCAGGGCCATCCACATCGAATGCATGCAAAGATGGTTGACGAACTGAATCAATACCTTCCTGCCAAGATTTAAAATTCTTCGGCCCTCTGCTTTTTTGTCAAAGAATCTTCCGTAGGCTTGCATAGCTCTGCCTCGATTGATGAGTCCCACTAGAGATTGAACTCCCCTGCTATTTCTTTCATTACATTCAACTTTGAATTGCATGTTGGAGTTCCAACTGACAGTTTCTCAATAATCTGTTTGTTTACACCAAAACTAGGAAGTAGTTCCACTAAGGCAGATGCAAATTCAAGTCCATATCTCTTAACAAACAAGCCGCGTAAGCGTTGTAACTCTGGTAAATCGACACTCCTTGCAGCAACAAAGATCAGGCTTGATAGTGCTTCATTAATATCTTCAGGACGATCCCCTTTTCAAAGTGGTTGATAAGAGAGGCCCAATATTCATAGAAAATGTAACAAACTGGAAACGACTTGTACCCCTTCCAGAATTTATCAACAAAAGGTGCCCAGATTCGTCGCTATAATAACCAATTGCTGCAAAATGATGTTCTAGTATTGCAAAAATAGAAGTCCTCTTGCTTGCAAGATTCGGTACATGAAATTGTTTTGCTAATGTGCTTGGAGGACCTTAGTTTGTAATAGGAGAGTTTCCAGCCATTGAAAACTTGTGGATACCCCTGTCAATACAGAGAGTAACATGTAGACACCCTCTGCTTGCATATACAATTGGAGAATACATCCTAGCTGATTTTTCTCTACAAAAACCTGTCGTTCTACATCAACAAGGGATTGCACAGAGGAGCAATTATTTATTCCTATGACAACGTGGCAACATACATGCCCCCCATCATCTTTAACAAGTCTTCTTGGAGCCTCTTTGTAAAACCCCCTGTCAAATCAGGAGGTAACAAGTAGCCTAAATCGAATTCTTCAATAGCCATTTTAATTATTTTTTATCTGCCTCGGGAAACGTGATATGCCAAAAACTGCCTCCTAGGGTTCCTGCGTTATCCAACTAAGCCCACCAGGATTTCTAGGAGGGGGTTAATATGGTAAAAACAAGTGGCTGGACCACCCCCTCCTCATACAGCGCCCTAGGAGATCCAAACAAATCATCTCTCTGCTCAAACAAGCCATCTAGCATGGCAAAACTACACCAGAATGGTACACTAAGCCAAATCATCCCTGCAACTGCTCGGAACTGAAAGCAAGCTGTCTCATTGGACTCAAGGAGTCCAAATCCATCTAAGGTGCATACTCATACACCCTATATGTCTCTGCATGATCATCTCTAATATCCACTATACCCAGATAGACAAAATAACAATCTATAAATGACCACAAAATCAATAATATAACTCGGGATAAAATCCATCCGCTGCAAGTGTTCAAAGGCTAAGACATGCTCTACAAATAATTCAAGTAACAATTATAATAAGTAGCAATCACTTCACTAGCGGTCTATCAACCAAAGATATAGGGTTTCATTTATTAATAATTTAAGTATAACTCAGACCATACTCACTTCATAGTTGTAATCAATTTGTTAATGAAGGGTGAGGGCTAAAATTTAAATGGCTAGGCCAAAGGGTGACCACCAACATATGGAAAGGGGATACTCACTCTAGCATATGTAGGACAAGCAATAACCAGTGTTCCACCAAGTTTCCGAGACGCGGGTGCATGGGAGCGAGGAAACGCACATTGGGGACGTGTAGAGACACCCCAAAATTTTGGGGTATTTTGGGGGACGGGGGGGCGGGGAGGCGTCGAGGTCCCTAACATAGGGGGGTCGGTCTCTAAAATTATAAAAAAAAATAAAAAAAAAATAATGAAAATATGAACCCCAACATATAAACATATCAATTCTTCATCCCATCACCATTTGCATACTAACATGCTTATGTTCCCGAAGAGTTTAGTGTAATTTAATGTAATCGTTATAGCCAAGCATATCATATCGATGTTTGTTTCTTTTTATTTGTTTCTATTTCGTTTTAAAATGACCATTTAGTGTAAAAGCCTAAAATTTAAGATGAACAATTTCTTTTTTAAGTAAAAAAATTTAAAAAATCGAGGGTAGTCGAGGTCTGTCGAAGCCCCCCATTTTCGGGAGGGGGCGTGTGGGAGCCCCCCAATCCGGGAAACTCCTAGACCTGCGTTTCCCCAAGTTTCACAGAAAGGGGGGCACTGGGAAACATTTCCCATGGAGCCCCCGAGACCCGGGGCGTGGGAAGCGTAGGGGGCGAGCCCCTGACCCTGGGAGGCGTGTCCCCGTGGAACACTGGCAATAACAAAGGGGATGGTAGTGTCTCACAAATGGATAAGCTACTTTCAGAGGTGCTTATTCACCTTGACAAATGCTCACAATCCAAATCAATACAAGTAAGGCCAGCAATCCTTTAGATATAACTTTAGGAACCATTGCTTTTTGGGCCTTTGATTTTCCATAGCCTTGGTCCATGCATTTGTTACACGGATTTTTATTATTTTGGGCTTCATGCATTCATGTATGTTTAAAAACACTACTTTTCATGAATGTTTTACATATGTGCTTATTTCATTGCTCTTTCCCTTTTTACATATGTTAAAAAACACAGTTTTACAATTTTCATTTTTCATGGGCGCATATTCAATAATTTCAACACAGGTAGTACATGAGCTTTCAGTTTTAGCCAACAACATCTCAAGTGACTAGGGGGAGTTATGCACAGTGCCAAACATCGGAACAACCGACCAGAATGATTTAGGCATACTATCCAATTTACCAAAGCCAAGTTTTGTCACCAACTCAGAGCCGAGACACAATATAAACAGGGAGGCTTGTCCAACAAAAGTTCTAGCGGGCAAAAAGATCCTCCATGCCATAAGTCAAGAAGTCAGTCAGGTTAAAAACTAAACTGGAATGTAATGGATGGGTGAAGACAATGAATGATGGAGCCAACACTAGCAAGCCAAAACAATGGTGGGAATGACTACCTCTATTCTCCCTAAGGAGGGTAAAACTAATGAGTATAGATCAAGAACTTCCAAGTCTAAGTAGGGACATCAATACATAATACAATATACAACCAAGTCCATATAAATATCACTGCCAGATCATGATACATGTCACAAGAATCAGTATAAGAGCAATAATAACCATAACACAATATAAAATGCTAAGTCATAACCATGCAATATAATCCATCTGAGACACCATCTATCCAATGAGAAAGAACTGACATAAAACTGGGCATCAATAAAACTGGGCATAAAACTGGCATAAAACTGGGCACCATCTAGTCCACTGATACAAAAATGATCCATCAAAACTGCTCATCTCAGCATCTCATATGTAAGAGATCTGGCTGAAAAATGTACTGTGTGTGAAAAATAGAATATGGTAGCCTGGCTACTATATATGTGATAACATCTGGCTCCAGCTGAGACAAGTGCTCTGCTGAAAAGAGCGCTTGAGAACCTCAGAATCTCTGGTCCTCGCACTCTGCTTCTAGCATCCTCAATCAATCCATCCAGCTCTGCAACCGCTACCAAGAATGTTCCTGACTACCTGCAACATGTCCAGAGCTATACCAAACTCACAGACCAATCGTCAGAACAATATGTGGATAATATATAAAATACTGAAAAAATAAAAATGCATGAAACTGAAAAGCAGAAAATAAATCTAATCTATAACCATAACTTTCAGTAAAAGTTTGATTTTTATTTTGCAGTGCTAACAAAATTACACTAAGAGCTTCAAAAGTGAGTTTCAAACAACAAAGCAAAACTCTATACTACTGCCGAGAAGGCTTATTCAGGTCCTACCTACTCTACTCTAACCAGTTTAGACAAGTGTTAGGTAAAATCATAAATCCAATGTAACCACTTGCTAAACGAATTTATTGAGCTTTCTTTACAATTAATGATAGAACAAATCAATGATGGCTTGTAAGTAATGTGAATGAAAGTTAAAGCCATTATAACTTGTTGTTTGAAAATCGAAGAAAGATATGGATAAAGAGAAATGAAATCATGTCAGGGATGAGATTGATTGTTGCAAACTTCTACCCATAGATTGATAGGATCATAAAACTTATGCAAGTTTAAATTTAATGAAATAACAGAATACGATACATGATTCATCCCTCCTAGGCCATCATTTTTTCCCTCATCTTTTTGGTCAGCATACTCAATCATTCTCACATTATGATCAATGATGAAACAAAATAGGGACAAATTAGAAATCTTTAAACCAGAAATTGAGATTAACCCCATTTGTTGTTTATAAAATGAGAAAATATGGAATTGGTCTTTATAGAGCTTCTCATTCACCCAATCAAAGAAATTAGCAAAGTTGAAAACATTATGCACCAAGGATGAAAGGAGATAAAATGCTTTACCATTGACCAGTTGGCACTTTTTAGAATCTGTACTGCATGATACCATAGAGAAGGACATCAAGAGTTGGGATGGGAGGGTGGATTGACAAATTAAAACTTGATTTGTATCACCTACAGATGTTAACACCAGTCTTCCATGTGATATGGAACCTTTGCTAGAGAAATTGGCAAGATTAAAAGCATCCCAAGAACTAGACTCACTATGATTAAACTCCTCAACCAAATCACCTTGATCAAAAATATGACGAGGAATAGCAGCAGCATTACAATAATCATTCACTATGATTAAACTCCTCAACCAAATCACCTTGATCAAAAATATGACGGGGAATAGCAGCAGCATTACAATAATCATTCCTTGGAGGCTCTTGATGATTATTCGGACACAGATTCCAGTTCGACAGATGTGACAAAGAAGACTCTAGGTCAATCTCACTTACTAATATATCATCATCATGTGGTTGCTCTTCTTGAGATTGTTCATTACATTCAACTGAGGATAAATGATCATCACCATTCATTTGATAAGGAAAAACATTACTATGTTCATTTCTATCCTCACAAACTTGGTCTTCAACTACAATATGACCACATGATTGCTCTTCAACGGAAGTTTTATTGATTTCAACATTTTCTTCTTCTGCAGTGATATGATCAAGGTCTGAATCCAGATTCTAATAGGTTGGATACTGACTCAAGTTATCATCAATTAGGCAATGAGTATGGAGTTCCTCTTCTAAAGGCTCTTCAATGGACTTACAAATGGAAGGCTCAACTATGGATGCTTCTTAATGGTGATCAGGTTCCCTTCCACGGATCAAATCCAGGATTTGCTCTGTGACTACTTCAGGTAATAATAACAAAGTATCTTGTATGATTTGATTGATATCCCTCTTAATTTCATCATGAGGTTTTGAAACATTATTCTCGAAGTACTTTGTAACATTCTTATGGATTGCAGGCACGCTCATAATTTGGAACATATCAGGAGAGGAATGGTCCAATTGAGAAAGCACTTCGCCAATATACTGATTATAATCATTGCTAGACTCACACTCTAAAGAATCATCAGTGTTCCTACTCCAACTATTAATTAACAAATCTGTGAACATGTCATACCCAGTGATGGATCCTGGTGCTAAATGATCAAACCATAGTTGAACATCCCCTTGCAAGGATTCTCCTAAGGCTCGCATATAAACATCTTCATCGTCTGCACCTCTAGATTCCATGTAATCCCAGAGAATGTCTAGATGATTTTCAATGGATATATCTTTATTTCCATTGAACCGGGGCATCCTCCTAGTGTAATCATTTGGCATAGGATGAGGTGCTCCCGGTATTTCAGAAAAGTCAAAACGAGACCTTTTGTCTTGCTTTTTAACAACTCTAGTTACTTGGCTATAAGGCTTTGACTGGGAATGACTTCTAGGTTCATGTCGACTTACAAGTCCACTCGGGATGGTCGGGAAATCTTTATTGCATGGGTGAGGAAGTTGGTGGGTATTATAAAGATTGTGATAACTAGATTCATATTCATACCCATAATCATACTCGAGATCACCCTCATACCCATAGTCTGACCTCCATCTATTCCTTTCGTTTATTTGTCTTGTAGTTTCAATCATGTTCTTGGTTACTTCCTTCATGTGCTTCAAAAATACATCTGAATTCATTGTGATTTATGGTATGCTCTAAGAACTTAAGATTAATATGTTGGGTACGATCCTTAGTGAAGTCGCAAGATGGAGTCGCCAAGTGAACCACACAATTAATTCACCGAAAAAGATATGTCGTAGGGGAAAGTGAGGGATGTTGAACCAAGGTAGGCCTCTACCTCCCCGGCAACGACGCCAAAATGTTATCACCCACCTTGTAGTTTCCTGTGTGAGGTGGATCCAGGATGGATGGTAGAGGGGCAAGCAACTAAGGGGTGGAACCACGACTGCCTAGACTCCCAAATGGATGGTTGTCACGCCAATCAAGGCAGCCTTCACTTTATGTTATCCTAGTCCAAGACAACAATGGGGGAGACCCAACAATGGGGGAGACCCAGATCTGGTCCCCACAGGAGAGATCAGACCTAGACACCAGAAGAAGATCAAATGGGGCTTCAGGGTACTTAAGGTGCAAGGTAAATGGAAACCCTAGCTCTAGGGTTAAGGTACTAGCAACTGATGGAGATGACCACTGTTTTGGGAAACGTAACTGTGACAGGGTGAGCAAGAACAGAGTTGGGACTGCCTAGTACCAAGGGGACAATCTCAATGAAAGATAGGTGACTTGAGTTATCAGTAGGTGTTGGCAAAAGGAGTAAAAATGAGGTCAAGATGGGGCTAGCACTAGCTAGGAGATCAGTGCCTTGTGTGCATTGGGCAATGGAGTCAGCAGTAAACCAATTTTTCAGAGAACCCACCTGGGAGACACTTTGATCTACGAACCCAGAAAGTAATTGGTCCGGAAAAGCTAAGGTACAGGAAACCCAGCTCAATGGATGGCTAGCGCTAGGGCTTAGGAGGACAGATCTGTAGTTCTAGGGAAAACCGAGAGGAACTAGCACAGCGTTGGGGGTGTTCTGGAGTGCTTGGGCCCTAATCTATCAGCCTATCTTGTCAGATTTCAAAAAAAAAATCACTTCCGGAAAAGTCCAGTTTTCAGTGAGGGCTCTAGGGCAAATTCAGTCAATTTTTCAGATATAGGCCAAATGGTCAAGCAGTTGCACAGCGTTGCGGTTGATTTAGGCAGTGTGGGACCCGATCTATCCGTCTGTGAAGTCAAAAATCAGAAAAACTCAAAACCCTAGCAGGTCAATTTTTTAGTGGGGGGCTTATGCAGTTTTTTGCTTAAAAATCAGATCTAGGTCAAACTGTGAGGAATTTGACCAGCGTTTCAGTTGATTTGATGAAGGGGAGGCCCGATCTATGAAACCCAGAAATGGTTTGGCAAAATATCAAACTATTCCCAAGTTTATTGATTTTTAGTGTTTTTAGTGTTTTAGGAGTTTTAAGAAAAAGTTGAATTGAAGCAAGGTACAATGGAATAAGATCTGAAAAAAGAAGAGACTTACTTGGAAAAGCTTGTAAAAGTCTGTAACAGTGACGATCTTTGCTATCCCGATCAATTCTGGAAGATCCCCGTGATTTCTATGGCATATGCAAGCTCCAAGCCATCAATGCGCCTCCTACCCTGCATGAGCAAACGTCAACCATATCAAATTTGCACATACAAAATAAAGAAACTGAATGCTACAAGACAGTAAAATGAAGTAATCATAGATCACAATGAAACTAATGAAAACCCCCTGATCCAAGACGAAGAGAACCGAGCGAGTTGAGGTCCCCCTACAAAAACACTCCAGCCAAAACTCCCTCCTGTAGACAAAACATTGAAACAATGATAGGCACGAAAAATATAGATCTCACGAGAATTTCCACAATGCTAGGAAGCTGAAGACTAGCTAATCACCATTTGAGCACATCAAATGCAAAGTAGATCCAGAAAAATTTCCACAAAAAAGTCTTTCTATTATTCAGATCCAAGAGCCAAAGACCCCTTACAAATGAGAAGCTCTCTCCTTTAAATAGAAATGAGAGAACCTCAATCATAACCAAATCCTAACCACTTTCAAAACGAGTGGCTAAGATTAAAAGATGAAATGTTCTAATCAATGGTTGAGATGAGCTCAACATACAACACATGGATCAATATAACCATAATTTACCAAAGTGGAATAAACCACCCAAATAAAGCTAACCCACTCAACAAGAAATAAATGAAAGCACATGGTGGGTCCAAGGAGTGTTTGACTAACTCCCTTTGGGTGTCCCCATGGCACAATAAATAATATAACAATTTAATTCTTTGACTTTTGTGCCTCCTTGAGGAAATCGTGAGCCTCCAAAAAGAGCTCCAGAAAATAATAAAAAATGCCCAAAAATAGGGGTGGGCCCAATCAGGAGCTGCAACTGCTGGAGAAAGTGTCGAGGACATCACTCTCATCATCATGACTCATCCCATGCCATTTCCTTGCCTCAGTAGCCCAAATCAATTTCTTCAATAGCCATTTAATCATTTTTTAATCTGCCTCGAGAAACGTGATCCTGCCAAAACAGCCTCCTAGGGTGCCTGCGTTGTCAAACTGAGCCCACCAGGCTGTCTGGGATAGGGGTACAATGGTACAAACAAGTGGTTGCACCCCCCTATGCCCATACAACGCCCTAGGAGATCCAACTGAAACATCTCCCTGCTCAAAAATATCAATCTGTGAAGAAAAACTGCATCAGAAAGGCAGAATGAGCCTGATCACATCTATAAGTGCCCGGAACTAGAAATAAACTGTCTCATTAGACTTAGAGAGTCCAAATCCATCTAAGGTGTATACTCATACCCCTCATAGGTCTCTATCTGATCATCAATCATATCCAATAAACAATATAACCATCTGTGAATAATCAGACACCAATAATAATTCATAATACATCCATCTGTTGCAAGTGTTAAGAGGTTAAGACATGCTCTACAACTCATTCAAGTAACAATCACAACAAGTAGCATTCATTTCACTGGCGGTACATCAACCAATACATATATAAGGCTTTATTTATTACTACTTAGACTTGGACTTTCAAGACTATACTCACTTCATAGCTATAGCCAATTTGCTAGAGAAGGGTGAAAGGTGAAAATGACAAGGCTAAGGCAAAGGATCACTTCCTACTCAACATCATGACACTTTGGATAAGGAAAGGAAAAACTCACTATAACCAATGTCGGACAAACAACAACACAAGAAATGGCAGTGCCTCACAGATGGATGAGTTGTTTAGAAAGTGCTTATTCAACTTGAGCATCGTGTCTACATCAAGCTTGATCCAAGTTCATTAGGATCACATTTTATTCCATGGCCTTTTGGGACTTCACCAGTGCTTAAAAGCACAGCTAATCGCAACTTTCATCCGGGACATATTTTATAAGGTCAGCGTATTTTTTATCATTGCTTTTTGGACCTTTTCTTATACTCTTCAAGGAGTATTTTAGCATTTCATTGCTCTTTCCCTTTTTACATATGTTAAGAAACACAGTTTTACAATTTTCATTTTTCATGGACGCATATTCAATAATTTCAACACATGTAGTACATGAGCTTTCAGTTTTAGCCAACAACATCTCAAGTGACTAGGGGGAGTTCTGCACAGTGCCAAACATCAGGACAACCGACCAGAATGATTTAGGCATACTATCCAACTTACCAAAGGCAAGTTTTGTCACCAACTCGGAGCCGAGACACAATATAAACAGGGAGGCTTGTCCAACAAAAGTTCTAGCGGGGAAAAAGATCCTCCATGCCATAAGTCAAAAAGTCAGTCGAGTTAAAAACTAAACTGGAATTTAATGGATCGGTGAAGACAATGAATGATGGTGTCAACACTAGCAAGCCAAAACAATGGTGGGAATGACTACCTCTATTCTCCCTAAGGAAGGTAAAACCAATGAGTATAGATCAAGAACTTCCAAGTCTAAGTAGGGACATCAATACATAGTACAATATACAACCAAGTCCATATAAATATGACCGCCAGATCATGATACCACAAGTTAATACATGTCACAAGAATCAGTATAAGAGCAATAATAACCATAACACAATATAAAATGCTGAGTCATAACCATGCAATATAATCCATCTGAGACACCATCTGTCTAATGAGAAAGAACTGGCATAAAACTGGGCATCAATGACTGCTCTGAAAATGACATAAATGGCTACATCGGTCCTCAAATTTGAGTGTCCTGAGACTCAGTCCTAACATGGGAGAGTACAATAGTCCACTGATACAAAAATGATCCATCAAAACTGCTCATCTCAGCATCTCATATGTAAGAGATCTGGCTGAAAAATGTACTGTGTCTGAAAAATAGAATATGGTAGCCTAGCTACTATATATGTGATAACAACCGGGCAGCTACAAGGTTCACGAGAAGCCCTAATTCTCCACAGGTTGCCCCTCTATTCTTCCAGGCAGGCTCATTGAGGGTTCAACCCTCCTTCTCTACCCTTGGACGCCTATTGCAGGCATGCCCATGAGGGTTTTGGCCTACGGCCAACACTCGGGTAGCCTCCGGGCAAACCCGTGAGGGCTATCGTGGCCACACAGGCCCACGGGCAACCTGTTGGCATACCCGTGAGGGTCTTGGCAGCTTCTCGCAGCCTGTTAAGGGTGTCAAGTTTGTACAGACCCTCAGGCAGCCCACAGGCCAGCTCGTAAGGGCCTCGGGCTAGGTCAAGCAGCAGGATAATAGCAGGGAAGAGTCAGGCAGGCAGGGCAGCAGGCAACAAGCCGGGCAGCAGGGTACGAGCAGCCGTACGGATAGATCTGAGCAAGAAAAACAAGAATTTGGGCAGCCTACTAATTTATGGGCAGGAGAGAGAAAGTTAGGGCAGAAAGCCCTAAATTGTTAAAACGCCAAATGGCATTTTTTGTATATTTGGATTATCTTCTGTAATTGTGGATCTATGGTACAAACTCAGTTAGAGTTTGTGGATTTTTGGAAAATCTCAATCATCTCATTTATGAGATGAATTGCTAATGCTTTTTGGGGTTTTGTCCTTTAAAGGTTTCCCCAATGAAAAATCTTGGGTTCAATGTCTTGATGTTGTTTACTGCACTTGTCATTTGTTTATGTTAGTCTACAAACTTTAAAAGTATTCATGCTAATGCTAAAAATTCAACAGTTAAGAGACACCATGGAGGCCTACATATTCAAGCCAATTGCTCATTGTAATATCCATCATTCAATTTTTTAATAAATAATTTATACACTCGAATCGCTGTCTACAGAATAATACAGTTCTTACAGTTTCTGTTGTTACAACAAAAAGGGGTAAATGAGATCAAGATGGAAGAATCTCATTTGTCAATAGTCCTCTTTGTCTGAATCAACAAACTCATCACTGCCTTGACCCTCTTCTTCCTCCTCATCCTCCTCCTCCTCTCTACCCATCTGACGATCCGCATCTACTGGTGTGAAGGATGACCCCTCCATAGGATCATCATCATCATCAAAAGTGACCAGCTCTAGCACTGGATCATTAAGATCCATGTTGGCTAATGCCAACTCAGTACTGTTGTGCAAACCCATATCATTAGGAAAGACATCCTGTAATGAACAAAATATATATATAAATAAACATTAATAAATATTAGTAATTAAATAAACTAGTACTTAATGAAGAGAGACCTTGATGAAATGTTACGCCTCTTTACAAAAGGGCACCTGTTATCCCCCTATCTGTATGGGTGGTCACTTAGGGGTTCCCTGACTGGATCTGAGGTTTTTTATCAACATTTCTTGTCATATGTCACCTCTTAGCAGGCATCAACACTCAATTTCGAGCGTGTTCAATCACAAAGGCAAAAATGGGATACACTAGAGGTGGTTTTTAGCATAGATGTATGGCACTAATGCAATATCTAGTGTTTTAAGCATCATGCAACAAACGTGGTTTTTAGCATAGATGTATGGCACTAATGCAATATCTAGTGTTTTAAGCATCATGCAACGGACAAAAGGAATCATAGAGTCAAAACTTTTTATTTATTTATGAATGCACCAGATATCATTCTGGTATGTTGAGAAAAAGAAAGCAAAATACCACAGGCAGGGAATGCATCTGAACACGCAGCCATGAAGGTCATCGAGGAGAGCATAAAAACACTCAGGTTATATATATATAAAAAGTACAATGACTCGAGTTGCTTGCTCATATTTCCATCTCTGGATAAGCCGACTTGAAAGAGTCTTTGAGAAATATAGCACCAGAAAGCAACAAATCAAATTGACGATTTGATGGCAGAGATCGAGTCCTATGTGGAGGGCATTGTTTCATCGTGGCAGCCATCTCTATCATGTGCATAATGCGGATTTTTACCAAGATTTTCAGAAGCAATTACATGAACGAAGGCCAAACAGTAACATCTCTGAAACGAGACAATGTGAGCACCAGTCTCAGTCAATTAGTGAAAGTGGCATCAAGTTCTTTATTGGGCATTCCGTTGTTGATACGTGGCAACCAGTGAGAAGAAGGTGTTCAGTCTGGAAGTTACACAATCCAAATGAGTCGTGAAATTAAAATGGTGACAAGCCTGATACAGGACCCTCCATTTGGATTTCGGTTCGATCTTAACTCTTGTTCGAAAGCCGGCAAAGCATTGAGATTAGATTTTGGCGAAAATTATTTTGGACTTACCCCACAATAGCATATCACCATATGGATATGTTTTGGTGCTCACACCTAAGCTTACCTTTCCACGTGGAGATCAGAGGCTCGCATTTCACTGAACATCTAGCGTGAATTCTTGCGATAAGACTTGAAGACGACACAAGATTTTTATAATCTGTTCATTCAGTGCCAAACGCTTGGAGCTCAGCACGTATCAACATGAAGACGAGTATGAAGCAATCCACGCTTTGTTGGCAACCTGCAACATCTTTGGACAGGGTAGAGAGCGCGTCCACCTAGAAGAACTGATTTGATTTGAGGGTCCTCGTAAGCATTAGTGGCTCACTCGACATCCATGGTTGATAGCTGCTATCGGGCGTTTTTGTTTGAGTGGGTATTTTGTCACTTTTACAATAAAAGTGCTTTTGGGAGAGTCAATCAACCAAGGTATTAGTTATGTTGTCCGCCGATTGCACACCAGCAGCAGAAATCAATTGAAAGTTGTCTCCTCACTTAGGAAAGTGGGAGAGGTGTGACCTTGGGGGCAAGCACAGAGCTAGGTACTGTCACCTACTCCTAGCTCCTCCGTTTAGGCTAACTCCTAACGAAACCAAGGGGGGTAGTCCCTACAAAAGAGTTTCTATAGCTCTTAAGTTGTTAAAGTGTTCTTTAAAGGTTGCAGATGCGGATGGGTGTTGTTTAGGAGTTATTATGATTTGAAGGTGTTATACTTGTTATAAATGTGACACAAATCAAAGAACAATCCACGTTGCAACAAGAGATTAAAAGATAAATTTAAATTCTAGACTTCAATTAAGCATTCAGCGATAACAATTATATTAAGCCATAGACAATTGATCAAATAATATAATTATGCAAAACAAAACAAGGACTAGTGCCTTATGGAGTCAATGAAGCTGAAATGCGCCGAAGAATTAAACACACGTCTAGAAATTAAACCAGTGAATGTTAAATTGTGTGAGTGCTCTTGGTAAGTTTTAAGGATTTTAACGATGATCTTGCTTAAGGTGTCTAGGAAACCTGACCGGAAATACTTTCAGTGGCTCCGTTCGAAGACATGACGGACCTGTCTGGAATCACAAGCTAGGTGTTCAATAACTTAACCAGCGAGTGTCCAGATTGGGTTGCCCAGCGCCTACACTTGGAATTTGCCCACTACCTGAGTATTTATCGAGACAACGCTGGTGGGTTGGTTATGGGGTAAAAGTTTTAATTATGTTGTTATTGCGGTCTTAGCAAGTTCTTTCACCGTTCTGAGCACCAGCCCAACTCGAAAGTCAGCAGAGCATACTAGGTGAAGGATATCAACGAAGTGAATTAATTAGAAGGAATGTGAGTTGAAAGATTTTATTAGGTCAATTAATTAAACTCTCCAACAGAGAGCGCTCTTGACCTTGTCTTATGACAAAAGTTCAAGAGTCTTATCTAATCTAAATGCCTAATGCAAGGATGTGCAAAACTGATGATGCTCTTCGATAGAGAGTGCTCTTGACTTGTGTTACTGCAAGTTCAAGAGTCTTACTTATTGATTAACTTATTAAACAATGAAAAGACAACTCTCCGATAGAGTGCACTCTTGATCTACACAGTGAGATTCAAGAGATTTCTACTTTAAACATTTGAATTACTTATGAAAGATACAAAAATTTAAAAGACGAAGTAATCAACTTAGTTAATGAAGCAAAATGGGCTAATCTAACAATTAGTATCTACTTTGCAAAAAATGAAACTACTCTAAGTACTTGAAATAAATCTAAGCTAAGAACAAAGACACTCTTCCCCAAATGGGGAAGAAAAACCAAGCATGGGAAGCCTTATCCCATTTAGCCTTGTTTTATTAATGAAGTACAAATGCCTTGGGAATTTAATCATTGTCAGGACTTTTGAGAACTAGCTTAAGTAAAAATGAAAAATACTCTTATGAGTTTGTACAAAGGAGAATGACTTCTTTTTGGTTTTGGATCCTTGTCTTTGGATCTAGTTCTGCTTGCTCTTTCTTGCTTGGTTTTGCTTTTAGTTCACCTGTGGATAAGAGCTCTAAACAAAGACTAGTAAAAGTGTTAGGAAACCAAATTTAACTTGTGATTCGAAAAGATTAAGTGGATGAAAAGATAAGTGCCTTATGAGATGAAACAAAAGACCAAAACAATGGAATGAGACCCAAAATCAAAACTTGGAAAAGACCAGGCAAGCTCACCGATTTTTATGTAAAATGCACGATTTTTTACGAAACGACTTGAGACTTTTTGCAAATTTAAATTTAAAGATTTTTTAATATTTTAGGCTAATTTCCAGAATCTGAAAAATAGCAGAAAATTGTAGAAACAGTAAAAAACAGCAAGTACAAAATTGCACGTTTTTCGAGAAAAAATCAAAAAATTAAAACTCTGAAAAATTTTCTGATTTTTAAGCTAATTTCCAGAATTGAAAAATAGCAGAAAAATGTCAAAAATCAGCCAAAAAACAGCAAAAGCTTGAAATGGCACGTTTTTCGAGAAAAAGTACAAAAAACTTGAAAAATTACATTTTTGGAAAATTTTCGGAAAAAAAAATTTATTTTATGAATTTCCAGAATTAAAACAAAAAAATGAAAAATGAAAAAACACAGAAAAAACCAGCAAGCCTAAAAGTGGAAAATTTGCACGTTTTTCGAGAAAACTCGTGCATGTTTTCCAAGGCAAAAAGAAAAATGGATTTACAAAAATGGAAATGAAATTAGATCTTTAAAAGTGGGCCTTTAGAAAGATGGATCTAGCTTTGAAAAAGTAGATCTAAGGCTAGAGAGCCTAGATCTAACTTAGTAGAGGCCAAGCAAGCTTGAAATAAAGATTTAAATGACTTGATAACTTCTCCAAAAGTGGAAAAGAGGTCGGATAGAACCTTGAAAATAGAGATCCACTTGTAGTAACCAGTGTAACCAAGAGAATTTTTTGAAGTTTGTTGGAGAAGGCAAGAAAGATCTGGAACCGCTTGCAACCCTGCAAACAAAATATATTAATAATGGAACACTTGTATGGTGAAGGTATTAGATGCCGAAAGCTCCTCCTAGATGCAATCCCTGAAGACACAAACACTCAATGCAGATTTGATTAGAAGCCTAAGTACTAGATTGTTAGTCTTCAATAAACATAATAATCAAATTGCAATACAAGGGTTGGGTGAAAGAAATATTACTTCACATAGGATAAAGACACAATGCCAAAAGCCCATCAAATGGCCTCCAAAGTCTCAATATTTTATTAACAAAAGAAGCTTACAAAATCCAATAAAGTTTCTATGCCAAACTCTCCATCTGAATAGAGATAAGGAGCCTCTATTTATACAATGAGATCAAGCTAAAACCCTAAAACCAAATCACATAACCTAACCGGCTCGGTCACATAACTAAGAGCCCAGACCTAAACTGAAGAGCTAGGAGTGAGGGGAGGCCTCCACCTAGGCAAGGCGCCCCCACTCCAACCCTAGCCACTGAAAACCATGCCCAGATGGAGCCACACGTGAGAGGGCGCATTCCTGAAGAAGGTGAGGGCGTGAGCTAATGAAAGAGGCGTGAGTCTGCATAGGAGAGACACCTGTTAGGTCTGGAGACAACACATGCTAGGTATGGAGGAGCCACTGCTGCTGTTATCTTCAGTCTTTACCTCGATCAAATCATCAAATCAATGAGTGCTCTCCATTTCATCCAATTTGGGAGTTTAGCTGGAGATGACAAATCCGTTAACTGAATATAATTTTATTGCTCACTGAATGCTGACTAAGGCTGAGTTATGATAACTCCAATCATCATAAATGCCCACTGAGATGTCATTTAGCCTTTTATTTCGCTGAATTTGGATTAATTTGAAGAGTTTTAATTTTCTCCAAAATAATCATTTTTTCCTCGAAAATGACTTTTTTGAGAAAATGAGCGTTATGTGTCCGATTGATGATCTGAAAGTTGAATCTGACTGGCTGGCCGATCAAGAATGATTTTTGGCTTAAGGTTAGAGCCTTCAATCACTGAATTCGGAGTCCGGATGACTAACTTATTACAAACGGGTTTTTTCCAATTAATTTATGGAAAAATTAATCAAAAAACTTAGGGAAATAATTAAAAAAAATTTAACCGTCCGGTAAAAAATTTTCGAAAAACTTTTAAAGGTCCTATTGACTTAGGACATGACCATGCTCTATTCTAACAATGCCTAGTAGGTTTATAAACACTTAGTTGGGCTCTAATAACCCCCCAAGGCCCATAATTCAAAATCGGGCATTCCAACTTTGGAGGAAGCAGGAAAAAACCTCGTCAATTATACTCGGCTATAGGCAAAGCATAATTGTCAAGGGCAAAAAACTCCCTGGAATACCTTAGTTGAGATTCTACGTCTTAGGAGACCGAACCACTCAAAATACCCTACTAGCACATTTTATTACAAACCCCACGAGGCCATGGTCAAAATTATTCAAATAAAAAACTGGCTAGCCAATATTGGCTAGACATGAAGACGGATCAATTGATACACTGGAATCAAACATTGAAAATGTTTGTCAACCAACAACTCCTCAGGTAACCCAACTATGGTACAAATAAGTTGGTAACAAGTTACACTTTAGTTTTTGAGTAGTTACATTAATAAATTAGAGATAGTCAAATATTCATAAAGAGAAAAAAGTGGATCTAGATCTTTTCCATTTTTTTCTCTTTTGTTTATTATTTTACTATGAATTTTTACTTTTAGAAAAAGGGAGAATGGTTTTTTTGTCTATAAAAAAGACTTTCCTTCTCCATTGTAAGGATAGAAAAACTAGGAGGATTTTTCCCCAGGGCTTAATAGAAAAAGTATCGTTTCGGGTTTTATGATTATTCAGTTGAGTACCATCTATGGTGTGTGGCATAAACTTGTGTGAATGAGCGATTGTTGTTAGAAGCCTTCTTCCCTTTCTATGTTTGCGTCGAAAACTATAAACAGATGCTACCATCCTATTGGAAGGTGGAAATCCTAGCAGTTGCTAGCCTTTTCCCTTTGTGAGCGTGCATACATGGGTATTGATGTTTACACTTAATCAAGTTTGATTGAGTATTTTCTCCCTTGTTTGCATAGCGCATCTTCTGCAATTAGGAGGAAGAAGATCTAGTAGCTGCGCCTTTGACACAAGGCCCTCGTGGGTTCTCCCTTGACTCTGTTTCTCCCTTTAGGTATACTGACACTGGTCCATTAGTGAGGTTTGATCTTTCCCTCCTTCCATCAACCATTGAAAAACTTTTAAGCTACAACTATCTCTAAGGAAGCCTCTTCTATTCACCTTGTCCGCCATTGTTTCCTGCCTTAGTGATCTTAACCTTAGGGAAGTCCCCCTTGAATTGGAGAAGAGCCAACCTAAAGTGAGGAAGAGAGGAGCCTGGTGACAGTGGCTGCTCTTTTTGCAATTGCCATCGGGTCGGTGTGCCTAATTTTGGGCTTTGACATACGCACGTCGTTTAGGAAGCGGCAATAGCACCCAACATGGTTATTTATACAAGCATCATTCTCATTGTAATATCATCTTTATTTTATCAATCATATAATATATTATTTTTCCTTTCATGGAGTATTTGCATTACTTGCATTGGGTATTTGTGTAAGAAACGAATTTTGTCATTTCAGTGGTATCAAAGCAAGTCTCAAAGCAAATCTGATCTGGCCCTTGGCTACAACTTCCAAACCTTGTCTAACTGATTTTTGGTCAAATAATAATTTCATGAGTTTCTCTAAACCAGGTCCCTCTAGCTTTCGGCCAAATAATTGCTTCAAGAGTTTCTATACACTGGGTCTTTAACCAGCCTCTGGTTTTTTGCCAGTAAAGTTCAAAATTTCTGTTAAAGGAAGTGCATTCCACAACGTGAAGGAAAAATTATCGGTGAAAAACAAATATATATATATATATATATATATATATATATATATTCCGTCGAAGAAAGCATTACTCCATTGCCAGATAGATCTGAGGAAGATGAGACCAAAAATCAGTAATAAGAGCCTCTGTATAAATTCTGAGAAATCAATTAACGCAAGCAACACAGAGGAGTATAAATGCATGGCATTTCAGTAATAATTACAAGAATTGCGACTCAATCCCGTCAAGCATTGTTTGTTTTCTACAATTCAAGTCTAATGGAGGGACGTCAAATCATCTAGCACCATCATCATCCTAAAACGGCCACAAATTCAGTGAGGGTTAACTGAGTGAGAGACTTGACGTGGTCTACAAACGCATCCATTTGTCATTCCAGCACATAGGCCATCCTTGCTTGTAACGAATATAGGGACCACACACAGCCACAGGTTACATCGATTGCCACAAAGAGTAAAGATTGCAAACAATTTTTCAAATTCCAGAGAGCAGGATAACCGTACAAAACAATTTCCACTATCCACGCGTGAAGGATTTAATCCAATCCACTGGGATTCGTGTCCAAGCATGAAGGTAATTTCACTGGAGGGTATTCAAATTATTTTGAGAATCGCCAGTGCAAAACGTTGTAACTGTTGCTATAGCCGTCGATATAAAGGTGATTAATCGAGTCCCTGCCATAAATCAAGTCATCACACAGCCGCCAACACCATGATTTAGTAGGGGAGTCGTAATACCACCTCAAAATTGTGTTGCGTCAATCCACTCCACCATTCCCAACCACTATCATAAATCGTTGCCAATCTAATCTAGTGAGGGACAGGGTTGTGCAAATAAACCAAGTAGCCAATCAAAATAGTGAAGGAAACCATAAGTTGTCGTTGGAGTTAAACCAGTGTGACGATTTATTTAAGAATTTGTCTCTATTCGATAAAGATAACTTCAAAAGATATCAAAATAGGATTATAAAAAAAGGGATCCCGTTATTGGAAGCTTATTTGTTATTATTTCTTAATTCACGAAAAACATAAAGGGCTATCAACGATAAAGAGTAGAGTTGGTTAAGTATTACATTTCTAAGTAAAGCTTTAGCTAGTTACGAAAGGAAAATTAATTCCACAAAAGAATTAGAACTTGGGCGTTTAATCTTTCTTATATATAAAGGGTTTTAGAATTCAAGTTATAAAGGACAATTTCAAAATTATTAAAGTTATTATTGAGTCTTGGAGTTTATATATATATATATATATATTAAGAGGAGTTATAAGAAGTATAAAGTAGCTAAAAAAAAAATCAGTTAACTGCAAATTTCAGTGTTATTTCAAATAAAAGGAACAATTAGAGAAAAAGACATTACTATTTCTATTGCTCCCATCAAACACAATAATTATATTAGTGTTGACCTTGCTAATAAGATAGCGATTCCAGAGTCAAAAATAGGTGGAAAGGTTAGAATTTTGGAATATCAAATAAGCAATTTACAATTGAACATTGGAGATTATACTGGCGTTTCGCAATTCATAGTTAAATCCTTGTGGAGCAATGACGGTGACCTAATTTTGGGATTGCTGTGGATAGAAACACTGGGGACTTTTATCTTAAATGTTGAAAAGAAGTTTATGACATTTCCCTACAAAAAGAAGAAAATCACATTGCAAGACATTAACATGAAGTCATAATCAGAAGTCGCGTCATCTGAAGACTTCAAAGAAATATCAAAGGTGGTGTCGCAGGGAAATGAGTAATCAACATAGACGATACAGAAAGAATTCGACAAGGTTATTGCAGATAAAAAAGAAGATATCTCTCGTCTAAGAGATCATAATCAGAAATTACTTCTGCAAATCAAGAAGGCAATGGATAAAGTTCAATGCAATCAAATTTAGAAGAGGAGAATCAAGATCTTCAAAAAGAGTTATCAGGCAAGGACAAAGAAAGCTCTTCATTAAAAAGGGTTAATCAAGAATTGCTAGAGAAATTAAGAAGCTTAAAAAGAGAGCACAAAAATCAAGACAATCAATATGACGTCCTCATGTCAAACTATAAGGAAGAACTATTACACTTAAGGAAACTTAATCAAGACATGCTTATAGAAGTTAGGAAAGCTAAAACAGGAGAATAAATCTTTACAAGAAAAGCTAGATTGCAAGGGATCAATTGTCAACAAAGAAACGATGATTGACACCAGAAGTCATCAAAAAGGCTCAAATTCAAACATTAGAAAAGGGAAGCAATACAAAGCTCGTCAATGGTCAAATTCAGAGGAACAATCCTATTGTCACATCGCTACAAGCATCAACAGAAAATTGTTCTGAAAAACAATCACAAAAATCATTAAAAACACCAGAAGTTGAAGTTCCTGTAAACACTTCACAAGCAACTCAAGTATCGTATCGCCATCCAAATCACAAAAGTCTTTATGATTGATGAGAAGGACAAGAGGAAAATTACCAGTATTATGTAATGTCCTCTTCCTTTTAGGCCTTGAGGCCCATACCGCTAACCTATGTAATTCCTGTGGGTTCGAGCGGTTACTGATAGCTAGGGAATCAGATCAGGACTGATGCCATCCATAGAAGATCTAGGGCATCTTCACTGGGTCAAGAAGGACCACCTGGGCCAAAGGCCACCTTCATGCATGACCATGCTCCATGCATGACCATGCTCTTTTAGGTCTCCATCCGCATGCATGCAAGTCAACGGCAAATTAGAAGATAAAGTGACCTAATTAGGTCAAAGATTAGGTTTTGCGCAGTTGAACTTTATAAATAGATGGTAAAGCAAGAGGAGACCTCACTTATGATTATTATTATTTTGGGAGCACTTGGATAGCAGCACAGCGTGCAGCACAGCAGTTGGGGTTGGAGACGGAGTCTTCAGCTAACAGGATTTCGGCAGTGAAACATTTGTCCTAGTCTTATTACGGGTAAGCCATACTGGTTCACCACTTGTTCTTCAGTTCATTCATCAATTATATAGCACAGGGTATAGATTGTTGCAGGGGCACGGTGCAGCCGTAAGAGGGGGTTTTCAGCCAGAAAGCCCTAATCAGCTGTAGGGCCTCCAACTCTCAGTTTCCTTCAGAAACTCAAGCACCAGTCTTATCACCAGCTACATACTCCGGCACTCCGCAATTATCAGCTCCATCTGAGCTCATCCAAAGGAGTTATCAGCATTTCCGGACCACCAGGGGCGTGAGCAGCTGCCTCATAGAACCAAGACGCTATCCTACTTGGAAGGTTCAGAACTGCAGTATATTCCAGCCAATCTCTCCGGCACAGCAAGGCTATCAGCCCTGCAAATCGGCGGATCCATCGGACACCTCCTTCCTTGAGGGCGTCACCTTTTTCTCTGGTTGGACGTATTGCTTCTGGGGCATTCACCGGAGGCAGGAAAGATCAGTTCCTCTCCGATCCAGTTCTCAGTGCTTGCAGACTTTATCTGAAGCAATCCAGCTCGTTATCAATGGTAAGTGTGCATTCTATCTCACAAACCCTAACCCTAATTTTTCCTATAAAATAGGGATTTTTTCCTGGCAGTTTGTAAGCCCAGTTGTGTCCGCATAATTGTTTAGAAATAGAAAATATCGAGATTTGGGATATTACATATTATTCCTACAAAGAGCAAAGATAAAATCGACAACTTCAAACAATCGATCAGCAAACAATTCCATTAAAGGTAGATCTCGGATGGATCACTTCACAAATGACACAACATTTCCACACAATGTCACAAGAAAGCGTTACGAGCAAGAACAAGGGATAAAGTCTTCCATAATCCTGCTTTGAGGACAAAGTAATTTTAAGTGAGAGGCAATGTAATGAACAAAGTATATAATAAATAAACATTAATAAATATTAATAATTAAATAAACTAATACTTAATGAAGAGACACCTTGATGAAAGGTTATGCCTCTTTACGAAAGGGCACCTTATGCCCCGTTCCCCCCCAGGTGTGTCCTTGGGGGTTGTTGCAGCCTAATTCACACCTCGGGTAACGTGGCAAAAATCTTCAAGCCACTGGGTGCGACCTTGGAGGCAAGTTCAAGCCAAGTGTTGTCACTTGATACTCAGCTCTTCCATCTAGGCCAACTCCTAGCGAAGCAAAGGGGGGTGGTCCCTATAAAAATTAAAATCTAAGGTTTTTATTCTATGAAAGAAAAGACTTATTCTAGGAGTTAAATGTGAAATGAAAAAAATAACACAACAGACTATTGCAAGGTAGAAATTACATCAACAACATATGATAGTGCAAACAACATTCATGACATCTTGCAAGATTTTTATTTAAGCATAAAAAATAATATAGATCACTTCCGATAAATAACTAAGTGCTTGTAAAAGTGGAGTGTTGTTGTGTCGTGTAAGTATTGCAGCTGTCTCGTTGGTCAGTTCTAGAATTATTAGTGAGTGATTAAGGGAGTGGGTAAATTGTTGGTCGAATTTATTAAAATGGTAATGATCTGGATTATTAGAAACGAGAGGAGATTCCAGATATACCCAAGGGGTACGAGGAATATGTCCAGAATTACTTAGAAGTGGTTCTCACAACGAAATGTGGGATAAACCGGAGTCGCAGGGGTGAAGACTTTGCCCACAACTTAGTAATATTCGACAAACGTCAGATTTTTGTTTGGGGATAAATTTTAAAAGTTGAACTAATTACTAGTCACTCAAATCCTTTTCTAATACAACCGACTGATCAGACGAAGCTGCAGTGGATGTAGAGCATACGAGGATAAGAGCCTTGTTAATTTTAAGTATTTTTTTAACATGGTTTGTTTGATTAGAAATGCAAACCCAAGAATCTCTTTCCGGGTCTAGTACTCAGGCAAGCCCTTATCAATGAACCGTACTCGGGAGAGCAAGGGGGTTTATTTTAAACTTTAAAGAAACAAAGGAAAAAAAAAATCTAATTTATTCCTACCATGAATCTCTTTCCCCCTTTCGGGATTCCTGGGAGAGCGTGGGGTAAGTAGTTATTTTAGTCCTTTGATAAAACAAAACAAATAAATTGAAATTTGAAGGTAAACTAACTAAAACTAAAACATCATGAAAATTGAACACCGATGCGAATCCCCCCAGGGGGGATGGGGAGTGAGCTCTTAGGAGCCTAATCAAAACTTTATTAAAATCTTACAACTTGAAAGAAATGCACTTTGGTCCTTATACGTTGGATCCAAAGGCTTACAACTTACTGAAAATTTTGACTTTTATGCAAGGGGGAGCTCCGTTGGTCTTCTTTTTGCTCGATTTTGCGAAAATTTACCAGAGTTTCCTCTTCTTTTATCATAAACCTGCAAAAGACAGCCAACAAATATTAATAGAATATGCCCAAAAACACTTTAAGAGTGCTTTGGGAAAACCTACTAAAGTTTGCCGAAAAAATTCTAAGTAAAAAGTTTAAATGAACTAAGTAAAAGCAACTGAAAAAATGAGCTAGAAAGCTATTTTTTCAGGGTCTTTGTTTGTTCCGTAAAGAAAACAAACAAATCAGAACACTTAGATGTTAGATTTGAAACTTAAACTCGGCAGCTAATCTTACTAATCAAGACTTTTATTTTTATAAGGCAGATGAATTGAAGCAAGAAAAACTTAGTAAATATAGATCTATAATAGAAAATGATTATTCTTTTCAACCCTAGCTATATATGTAAATGAAAAGCAATTACGATCTAATTATGCAAATAAACTTTTGATTTTAGATCTGCTACTGCTTTTCATTAAAAAGGACAAGATAATACAAAAATGATGAGAAGGATGAAAAAGAAGCTTGAAGAACAAGATGATCCTTGAGTCTTCGATTGTGGGGCACCGAGGGACTTTATCTATAAACAAAAGATGTTAGAAACTAGATAGATCAAACATGATCTTCTATGTCTCCAGCTAAGATGACCTGTGCATCACACAACTTACAACCAAGATCAAATCCAGCAATATATATACTTAGAAATCCATATGAAGATGCTCATAAACAAATGAAAATATTCTATTATATCTCTAGGTATCCATACTAAAAAAATTAAAGCAATAAACAAACAGATTAATTCACCTTATAAAAATGATGTCAGTCCTTCAAGCAAGCTAGATTCAGTACTTAAAAACAAGATGGATGCAGCAAAGATTTATCTCCACAAAGCTCAATGATAATTCATCCACTCACCAAAGCACCACAAATATAGACCTCCAAAGTCTCTTTTATTTCTCAGATAAACAACGGTTACAATGAGCAAGCTCTTCCCAGTACATTCCAACCCACTTGAAGGGAGAGAGCAGTGTTTTATTTTTAGCAAAGGCAGGCCGAAGGGGGGCACCACCAACACTGGCAATAGAACTCCAGAGAAGAAAGTGATTTATGGGATTGATTGAGAGTTTGACTGTAGTGATCCCATGGAGGAGACGCCACCTCCCATGAGGTAGGCGACCTCACCCCACCTACCAAGCCACAACATCCTCCCAACACGCGAGTCAAAATCACATGTGCCAATTTCCCTCATGCTAATGAAGTCATACGGCTTAATATGAAGTGAGTTTAAACCTTTGGTAAATACACATGGTAGATTTCCCACATACATATGATGATAATTAAATGATGAGTCACCATTACACCCACTCGCTAATCAAAGCGTGAGCCATATCTCATCCTTGAAATATTCGTGAGTTCCAAAGCGTGAGTTTAAAACCATAGTATAAAATGGTAAGTGAACATGCCTTTTAAAGTGATGCTTCCAGCTGTCCAAATTTGAGTACTTGCAGTTTTGATTTTCAGTTTATTTTATTTTCATGATTAAGTAGATTTCAGCCTTTGTTAATCATGCTGATTTAACATAACATATAACTGAATTGGTTAAGTGATTTACAACATATCTGGAAGATAAAGGAGTAGATTTGCTGTTGTTATAATCTACTGTAATAGAAAAAATTCAGATTTGTTATATGCCTTGAAAAGTGTGACCTAAGGGCCGTAGCATTTGCTATTGAAGTACGTTTATATGGTGTTAATTTTCTTGGACCGCCAACTGAAATTGGATTGAAGGAAAGTCATATATTACTGTTGTGATTTAATATTTTAGATCATCCCTAAGGCTGAAAGTTCACAGGGAGTAGATCTGGGAAACCTAATGGTTGAGGTGAAATTTCAGAATTGCATTAATTTCCGAGTTCTCAAAATTTCAACAATCTTCTACAGAATAATGGTAGAAAAATATACCAGTGTCAAAGAAGTACTAAAGACCATAAAGAATGAAAACCCTACAGACAACCTTTGTTACATCCCCTTGGAAAGGAGGTTTGGTCATAGCTCTAGGAACAAATTGAACAACACAACAAGAAAAAGAATATCTGTAGAACACAAGGCTTTAAATGACAATTTTCAAGGTTGGGTAAGTAAACATCTGCAGAAGCTACAGGGTTGATGAGACAGTGCCAGTAGCACATATACGACTGACAATTCAATAACATAAGAAGATATATGGATGGCCCAGGTTCCAAACATCAGCAGTGCCATACTAGCTATTATAGTCATTTTATGGTTCTAGTTTGCCATAATGCAGATCTGAGTGCTTATTATACACACACACAAATGTATAGAAAGAAAAAATAAATATAGACAAATATATTTCAAAGAACATATTAACACAGACAAAAAGAAGCTTCGGTTTACCAGATCCAGATTAGACAAAAATATATTCAAAAAGCATATTAACACAGAATAATAAGCTTCAGTTTACCACACCCAGAACGATTGCAACAATGTGATTTTCAATCAAATTGAAGCTTATTCCTTGGCAGAGGGGGTCGCATTTAGGAAAAAATAGAGAATATATAACTTTCTAGATCATATGATCTTCCAAGAGCCTAAAAAGACTAATAGAAATGTAAAACACAAAAAGAATTTACAGAACTGTGAAAGCTAGATGAAGTATCATCTTTTTAGTGTCCGAATGGAATTTATACAATTGTTTTGGGAGGAAAATTCCATATATACATTCTGACTTCCTTTTGATTTGAAAAGAATAAGTAAAGGTAAAAAAGTCCCAGCTGAAAACCTATATGAAGTATCATCTTTTTAGTGTCCTAATGGAATTTATACAACTGTTTTGAGAGGAAAATTCCATATATACAATTTGACTTCCTTTTGATTTGAAAAGAATAAAGATAAAAAAGTCCCAGTTGAGGTGCTTGCAAGACTCACTTTTTGCCAACCAGAGAAGAGCCCTTGAACATCCCGATCACTTCATATGAACTATCATTCAAGGGAGCTGCAATCTTTTCCTCAGGAAGACTTTTTTGCTTGCTTCCTGCTTTTGTTCCCAAATCTTTTGCTTTTGAAACAGTATCATTAGGCACATATGCCTTTGTCTTGTTCATTGGTAGCTGAGATAGTCGAGACTCTGCAACAATGTATATTGCTCCAGTTGTCTTACATCTAACCTGTCCATTGCTTTCATTGTTAGGAATAAATATCACCCTCCAATGAATTTAATATATTGAAACCACAGAAACATTAAAAATTGACACAACTTTACCCACAACTCTTACAAACTAAGTGTGTCGATTTTAACACTTTTCTCAGTGTTACTCTTAGCTTAGAAGGTTACAGCCATTTACCAAACAATGTGGGTCCTTCTCATATTTCCAATGTGCACAAATTGGAAAAGCCAACACTTATGAAATTAATGAACACAATATTCAAAACAGCTTATCCTTTTTCTATAAACAAAGAAAAGAAAGAGTCAATAAAATAAAACACTATAAGTTGAACCTGCCAATTGACCTAAGATTGATAATAAATTAGCACAAATCGAACTTAATAAGAAAATGAATAAGTGCAAATCCATCTTAAACGAGAAAATAAATTAAGATAGAATCATGTCCAGATGATCAAATCCCTAGAGACAGTGATTGATACTTTCCTTTGAGAGCAAGAGTTCTCCACAGGTCATTGAGGAAAGAGCTAGAGATAACCTAGAAAATCCTATCACTGATTGAACGCATCTGCTTCTGGACTTTAGAGAACTGTAATTATAATAATAATTACACTACACCGTTATCCCTAAGGATCAGGTATCAAACATATCCCCCATTAATTTGAGGGAATGTTTGTGATTCCAAGCATCTTTTTGAACTTTTCAAACTTTTTTATTCCAAGCACTATGGTGAAGATGTCTGCAATTTGCTGACTTGTGGAATAATGTATCAAATGAATGATCTTGACCTCTACATGATGAGGAGACAGGTTGTCGTGGCATTTCTTAAGGACAAGCAATTTTTGGGAAGGGAGGACTGTGATGTCCCCTCCCATTTGATGTAGCCAACACGATGACTAAGTAGCCTATGAAACTCCATAGGCTATAGTCACCATATCAAGGAGTTTCTTTGGTGCCACTTAACTTGGAAAAGAGAGTTTTGCTTACAAATAGTGGTTAGGTGGCATTGGATGACACATGGTATTGACCATGGTATTGGGCTCAAAAGAAGATAAAAGGGGAAGAACTCATCCAAGATGGAGATGATGATTTGATATTGATTTCTTGTGATCGTCTGAGGGTTTCTCCATAGTTTTCATTTGGGTTTGGCAAAACCCATCCATAATGGTTTAGTTTCAGTGGTGAAATATCCACCCTAGTTGTGTAAATTTTCCTTTAATATTCAAACTAGGGCTAAACAGTGCATTCAAAATCTCTACTGATAACCACACATGAATATCTTTTACAGTATGTAGTAGAATATAAAACTGAGAAATAAATCACAACATCACATCACAATATTGACACTATTATTTTGGGTATGGAAACCCCCGAAAAATCCCAAGATGGAAAAACCGGTGCAGCAGTCAAATATAGATTTTATTATGAGAAAATATGGAACTTTTACAATCACTGCAAAACACCCAAACCTAGCGAATGCAGTACCCGACAGAATCACTGGGCAAATCACAGCTAAAACCCCAGCACCCCTCTGTGAGAGTGTATGGCCCACTGTACAGCCTCCCACACGTGCGGATCTGCACGGTCGTACGGCTATATGGAACCTATACGGATGCAATACGGAATCCGTACAATCTGTACGACCTTCCTCTACAGCTGCCGCCTGTCAATCTGTGCGGCCCTTGTCCTGCTTGGTAGCTCGGTGACCCTGTTTGCTCGCTCCTCCGTCTTCCCAACTAAATCCTCTGTCTGACTTTCTCTCTTTGTCGGTATCCTGTCTCTGTCGGAATATAAGTGTGTGTGTCATAATCACCAATTGACCTTTCTTTTATAACTTTATGAAAAGCGAAAACCCTAATTTCACTTTCACTTTATAAAAAGTATTTTAATTTATTTTCCAAAGTAAAATTAGGAAAAGTAAATTAAATACAAGTGGTGTCCTAATTTAAGTCTTCTGCATAGAAAGACACTTGCATGCAGGAAGACCTTCCTTGTTGCTGCTATTTTAACACTCCCTCTCAACAAGGAAGGGATTCGGTAGCAACCCCATCTTATCCCTGAAACTGTGTCTGCAAAGTGCCTTGGTGAAAATGTCTGCCACCTGCTCATCTCTCTGTATGTACTCCAACCAGATGGTTCCTCTCTGAACACAATCTCTCAAGAAGTGGTACCTGATGTCTATGTGTTTGCTTTGGTCATGGAACATTGGATTCTCAGATAGCTTGATGCCACTTTGATTGTCACAGTGAACTACTGTAGCCTCTAGCTCACACTCAAACAACCCCGAAAGGAGGGAAAAATCAATTGTGGAAAGCGGCTTCATTACGGAGGACAACTCGCTAGCTTAAGGATCGAATTGATATGGAAACTAAATCTGGACTAAGGAAGGCTGAATCCATCATCTGAGCAGCAAAAATCGTGTGGGATTTGAGTTCATCTCCAAGTTGAGGTTGTTGCATTTGAGGGAAGCCGAATCTGCTGTATGGAAGGCCGAGTCTACTTGAGGAAGACCCAACTTGCTTGTTACCAATTATGTTGGACTTAGTTGGGCTTTCAAGTGAGCGAGCAAAGTTTGAACATGTTATATGTTCATCACCATGATTCAAAAGTCCATCAGGCCTATAGTGGCCCTTCTTTTTCTTTTCACATGTTCATACCTTGCGGGGTCTTTGTAATAAAATGTACTAGCATGATGAATTTTTGAAAACAACTTAGCCTTCTTAGGACTTAAACATCAATCCGGGTATTCCAAGGTGTTTTTTCCTTGTTAATTATATGTTGTTGAACAAACGACTTATAATTTTCAAGTTATTCACCTGCTTCTCCAAAGTTGGAATGGTCGGCTTGGTGGTTAGGCCTTAAGAGATTATTAAAGTTCATGTGTCGATGTATATTACCATGCTTGGCATTTTTTTTGAGTCATATGAACATGTGCTAGGTCCCCCTAGGTTTATTTTTATTTTTTGCAAATAAAAAAAATTCTTGTAAAACGAGCAAATTTTTAATGTTTTTAATGTAAAAATAAAAAAAGTCACAAAAGTGGTATTAGGAAGAGGATTTTGCCATGTGGGTTTTTGTTTTCAAACTCAGAGCACCCACTTTACGCCTAAACCCACTTTGAGGGAAAAAATCATGATCATTCATCACCTAAAGTGATTTTCTCTCAAAAAACCAAAAAAGTCATCAAAAATTAAAAAAATCAGCATCCCGTGATTTCTGCAAAGTTGTCCAAAACATATCCTAATCAAAAGGAGGTGGTGGCACTTATTTAGCAAAATTTTGGCAAGTCAAAAGGGAGTCAAATCCAAACCTTTTTGGCATAATTCAAGGGTATGACAAAATCCCATGAAAGGGAGGGCGCACTCCTCCATAAAGGGGGCGCATTCCTTTTTGATGTTGGCTGATTTTAGTAGGTGGTTCATCTCCTATGTTAGTGGGGGCGCTTCCCATCTCCAACCCCCCCACTCAAACCTCATGTTACTCCCTAACTCTCTCACCCACTTCCATGAGGCAATGCGCCCCCTCTTGCTATAAAGCCAAGCTCTCACTCCCATTTTGCTCTAGTTGGAGTTTGTGGAGTTGAGGCTTGCAATTGTAATGCTTATGCAATTTTTATATTGAGAATAAAGAAGGCTTTGGAGGTCAAGCTTGTGTAATGTTTTTTTTGGTGTGGATGAAAGATCTATGTGTATGAATGAAGGCAACCTATGACTAGCTGCCTGCACATTTTCTTCATTGGATTTGGCTTATTGTAAGGATTGTTAGCAATTTTGTAAGGAGGATTCACTAGTTTGTTTACTTTTCTAATCCTTTAGGTCATGTATGTTCAAAGATCTAGTTAAAATATTGCATTAGTATATGTGCAATTGTACTTTGAGTTCTCACTTATATGCTTCCAGATTTAATGTGTTGTGTGTAAGATGATGTGAATTGCAAGTTCCCTTGGGTTGGATTGGTGAAGAGCTTGCTTGCATCTCCACTATTTCTTGTATTCTTTGTTGCAGATTTAGTCCCTTGGTGTTCCACAAGCAAACCTTCAGAGTCTCATCCACTTATCTCAAGCTTCTTCGTTTCTCCTTCTCCTGATTTGCTTTGCTATCAGTTCCGGTTACTTGCAAGTGTAGTCTTAGATCTATGTTTAAATTTCTAATCCTAATGAGATCTGGTCTTCATTTGTCTTGATTAGAATCTAGTTGAGTGTAATAGATTATCAATTGAAGCTAGATCTAGTCCAAAGTTCTTCATTCATAAGTCATTTTATTGTTCTTTTTCCAGTTTTCAGAAGTCACATTTGGCAATCTAGTGCCTTCTCATTTGCTGCCACAAAAGGGCAAGCAAAGACCCTAAGAAGGAAAGCTTTTGAGCTTGTCTTACTTAGTTCATTTGTGCAAGTTTTAGCATAGTCTAACTTAGATTTGTTTTAGACTTTTTGGTGTTGTCCAAAGATACTTTTAAAGTGTTTTGGGGCATCTTTTGAATAAGTTTGCTTGTTGATTTTTATAATTTTGTGACCGGTAAGCAGAAGTGCTAGTGAAATTCGGCGGATTTGGACCATCCAAAATCTCAAAATCACTTCACACTCCTTCTGACTAAAAACACAAAAAATCCAAAAACCTTGTAAGCCTTTTGGACCCTCTTTATAAAGGACCAAAAGCATTTCTCAGAAAAGAGAAAAAGATTGTAATAAACTCATAATTAAAAGAGCAAGTGGGATGCCCAACGCCCACACCCCATCCCCCTTGGGGGGATCCGTGTCGTCTCTTGTATGGTGTGCATTTCATTGATTTTGATTAGTTTTACTTTACATGTTAACGGTAGATTAGATCACTTTCCACACACAAATTTCACTTAGTAATTTTACTTTTTATAATAATTTGTTTTGTTTACAACAAGTATACTAAACCCCTCTTGCTTTCCTGGATTGTTGTTCACAGACAAGGGCTTGCCCGAGTACTAGACCGGAAAAGAGATTCTTGGGGTATTAATTTAAAGTTTAAACAAGAAAATATTTTGAAAAAACTTCTAAAATAAACCAAAGATCTTTCCCCGTAGGCTCTACACCTCTGCGGCTTGTCCGATCAATTGGTTGCACTAGAAAAGGACAAAGTGACTATATCAATAGGAAAATCCAATCGAACCGAATCTTCAAAAACTCGGGAGGTCGCGAAAAGTGACTACCACAGAGTCAAAGGGCTACTCCAAGCAGGTTATGCCTTGCCCCGTTGGATACTTGGTAAAGTTGCTTAGCACTCAGTTCTAAAAGGTGAGGTTTGTTGGACCAAACCAAAAAATTAACCAGTCCCTTAATACTCACTAATAATTCTAAACTTTACCAACCGAGATAATTGCAATACTTTGACAACGCAACATTTGCACTCCATGAAGCATTTACATTCAACATCGTTTACATTTGGCAACTTATATTGGGCACTGGTCCGTTTGCTTATTATCTTGCTCATGTACTTTCATTTCATGCAAAAATGATGATGGATATTATATGTTGTTGAGCTACTAAAATCTTTCATAATTGTTATTGTGGTTGGAAAAATAATTAACTCCTAGAATAGTTGTTTTTGTTTACTTTCTTAGATTAACAACCTTAGATTGTCTTTCTTTTAGGGACCACCTCCCTTGGCTTCGCTAGGAGTTGGCCTAGATGGAGAAATCAAGATCAAGTGACAGTACTTGACTCTGGCTTGCCCCCAAGGTCGCACCCAGTGGCTTGAATATTTTCGCCACATTACCCAAGGTGCGAATTAGGCGGAAACACTACTTAAAGTGGTCGAAATTCATCTACAGCAGTTATTTGTTGGGTATTGGCATCAGCATCATCATTACCAGGTTTCTCTTATTTGTGTTTAGTTCGTGTTAGCTGCTATAGCAGCCCATAGTCACTATTGTTATCTATTATGTAAATAAAGCCACTATTCTCTTTCAGCTGTGTATGATTGCAAAGTGTTTGACAAAATGGTTATGAGAATGCACAATGCTTAAGAAAGTTGTAAATCAATGTAATGGAAACTGCTTGTCTAAAACACTCAATCAACACACAAAACCAACAGTAGCATCAAACATCACAACAATTTTGTGCCAATTTTATCTGGGTACATTACATATATGGACAACCCTAATGGAAAATTTTATCTGAATTTCATTGTTGCCAAATTCAAATCTAAACCCAAAACATGTGAGATTGACTATAGTATGTGTGCTCAATAATGCTTGTGATAAATGTGGTACATGCCTAAGAAAAGGATATTGGAAACAATAAATACCCTAGTTGGCCTAATTCTAAAACATAAATGTCTATTGCAATATTGTATAAGACTTAGGTGCAATGAACAACTTTTTAATATAAGAAATGTTTGTATACAAAAAAAAGAGTAGAAATTATTTACTTATAGACATATCTGAAATTTCAATAGGAACAAAAGTGAACGATAATTTGGCATCATGTTAGAGATCAGGATCATTGGTTGGTGCAAGGACCTTAGTTTACAGTTAGACTTAACCTTAGAATATTATGTCAAATCAACAACCCTTACTTAAAATTCTAAAAAATATGAAAATGTTGAATGTTCTACACCAATTTCTAATTGAGAGTTTTGACTCCTATAAGCTAGTGCGGAAATGAATTCACAATTCATGCAAAGTCCATCTTGCAAAAAATGAAAGATATACATCCCACTCCATCCCATCTGTTTTCCAAGTTTAGCCTATTAAAGTTGAGTATGATGGAAGTAAAAAGCTAAACCCCTATGCTAGAGCCAAACCAAATCCTGACTCTCCACTGAATTGTGTTTATGGTCATAATTATTAAAAAATAAGAAAAAAATGTGCCATAGAAAAACAAGGCAATGCATCCACATGTTAACTAGTGAAACAAGATACCATATGAATCTTTTCTAGGTTCACTCTAACTTTCAAACTGCAACGCCTTGAATGACAATCTTTGTTAATTATTAATATAGAACGCAAAGTAGTTTACAACCATTTGACATATTAAGGATAAAATACCTAATCATTCTAGAAACAGAACGTAAAATTCACAACAAGAAGTTGACCCTTACAAACCTTTGCATAGTCAAAATTTGCATTGACACATAAAGCAAGATTATTAGGAAGAGTCCATGGTGTAGTGGTCCATGCTACCAGAGCTCCACCATTTGCTTCATCTTTTAATGGAAAAGACACCATTATTGCAGGATCTAGCACATCCTACAAAATGAAAGTTTCATTTAGAGAGGCTTCGTCAAAGTTACAATATTAACAAGTTCACCAAAGATATTTATTCTAGGTTATAACAGATACTCTAGCTTCAGCACATGAATCAACTTATTCGAGCTGATAGCACACCCTGTAATTCAGTCCAGCTTCAAAATTTGACAGAGAAGTCTTGCAGCCTGTGCTGTATGGCATAACCTGTGATGAGAAGAATACATGTCAAGTTCAACATTTTATAGGCATCATGTCCAGCACCTCATTTTTAATAAATGTGTCCTAAACAAGCTATAAAGAATTCCAATCAAGAAATAAATGGTGTGAATTTATAAATATAACTATTTTGACAACTGTGTGTGAATGTGACATAATTCCATGGGAATTCGAAACTTCCTCAAAAACAGCTTGAGCACCTTTAGGAACTTACATACTTTACCTGCTTAAAAAATAATCACCACTTGTATAGCCCTTAGTGATTAGGCCTCAACTAAAGATAGTCATCTACAAACAAATCATGCATGCCAGACACTGGAACAGACTAGCATTCGTCCTCCTAGTGAGGCCAAAATACAGCTTTCTCATCAAACATATGAACAGCTCAGATAGTTCACTTTGGACTCATAGAGAAACACTGTCCCTATTTCTCAGCTATTCATGTAAATCTGACTATAAGAGCAATTAACACAAAAAAGAGCTAAATTAATATCCAAAGACCTTTTGCAACCACAGGAGCCATTTCACAAGTACAAGTAACTTCATTGCTGAATATTTTGATATGACTGTCATCAGTGGCACAGAAGATGAAAACTCCTTGAGCACTTTACTCTAATAAAATTAGCAGTCCATTGTGGGCACTGTCTGCCTTCTGGTTGTTTTTCTTTTCTTTTTTTCTTTCTTTTTCCAAGGAAAAAACCTAACCAAACCCTCTGAGTAATTCCCCATGATTAATGGATGGTAAAAGAGGTAAACCGTCAGCCCTGATTACGGAACTAACCTGGCGGAAACATCAAGTGCGGCCCTCTACATTCACATAGATAACCAACCCGGGGACTTGACCCTGTCCCCTCCTACTTGCAACTCACAGCATTCAACCACTCGCACTAGACCACCAGGGTGCCATGTGGTTCTTATTTATGTGAAGCATTACAATCTATTACTACAGTGGAATATCTCTAGGGTAGGATTTTGTTCCACATTACTATCCTCTATTAATCTACTGTCAATAAACAAAAAAATCCATACGCATCAACCTTAAAGAAAGCCTTACACATCAGCCTTAAAAAGAGTAAAACTAGCCTTACCTTAGTTTACTAGTCTCTCGTTTTCAATTTTTTCTACGCACCAGACTGTATTCTTTTACAGTTTATTTTTATGCTCATTTTTAACATCTTTTGAGTTTTGACAACTAATTTGGTTTAAGAGCCAAACCTTGGGTTTTTCTAGCACTTGTGGTGGCTGCATCTGCAGCCCACTTTTACCTGTATAAAATGCCCATTGTATATATATTGTTTGTACTAAATTATTAATAGTTAAAAGAGGCACTTTATTCAAAAAATACTTTGTCTGAAGGACCTACCTATTAGTTTTTGGAGTTGCTCCATAAGTGTTTACACCATGTTTGGGGGTGGTCCATGAGATTTGGGGT
>LPNX010984452.1:46310-61004 GCA_001517045.1 Pseudotsuga menziesii | reverse complement strand
AATTCTATGTACTTCATTAGCATCCTTAAGCTAAATATCATGGGTTTTGTGATGTTTTATTCATCTTACTATGTCATGCATTTAATATTTGAATGAGCAAACAGTTACATGAAGATTGCAAAACAACAAAATAAACCAGTAAGCCAGAGGAACTAAGTGAAAGGAATAATATTCTCCAAACAACCACAAGCAAATAAATTCAGGATTACAAGAAACAAGCAAGTGCAAACATAAGAAGGCAGATCTCCTTACTTGGGATATTTTAGACTGCAGAAGATCCTGAGGTTCGACATGGTACGACAGGATGGACAAATTACTGATGGCTCTAGGCTTTACTGAGAGTAAAGCAAATTCCAACCTTTGCTTCAAGGTTGAAGGCGAAAGACCAGTGATGCTCTTGTTATATGTCGATGACCTGTTCCTGACAGATTCGAGACATGCTCACCTGGTTGCAAAGCGTGCAGTGAGGTACCTGAAGCGGACAGTTGAGTATGGGCTCAAGTTGTTGGAGTCATTTATTCCAACATGCACACTTAATTTGGTCAATTTGGCCTTGTTAAACCACTATCCTAAGTTTAATTGACTTAATCGGCATCAGATGAGCACTCTATGACATCAGCATGAGCACACCCACGCCTACCTTCAATCAGGGAGGCTAATTGGGCTTCCTCCTTCAATCGAGGAGCCATTCTGGGGTGATCTGAGTGTCATAAATGCACCTAATTGCTAACTGATTGTTACAATTAGTTAAGTTGAGTTGTGTATGCGCCTCCATTTCATTTATTGATTATTTTTATTAATATTTATGAATTGGAGACAACTAGGGCGCCTCCAACCACTTTTGATGACCAGTTGACTTCAGTTAACCTCATCGAGGTTCATTGGAGTTAATGATGTGCTATACCACTTGTTGATTGGCATGCAGTGACATGTGTCTGAGCTACTTTCAGTTAGACTCAGTCATCCATTGCACTCCGATACAGTTAGGGCTCAGTTGAGTCAATCACGACTTGATCAGTGGGTTAACTAGGTGTGTTGACTGTGGCTGACATTCAGTTAAGCTACACCCATTCATTCAATTCAAATGACCTCCTTGGGAATTCAAATTGTCTTGGCATTCATGCATCTTGCATTGTCATTGTATTGTATTACTCATTCTTTATTGATTATAGAGAGCTGCTACTCCTATTTGCAGCACCATTATGCCATTTTCATGCTAAACTGTCTGAAATCTCTTATGAGACTGTGTTTTAGTCCCTAGATTACTGTGACAGATTAATATGGTATCAAAGCTTACGGCGGGACAAAGCTCAGATCTCTCAAAAACATGGTTTTTGACAAATCTTGCATGAAAATTTGAGCTATAACTCAAAATTCCAGCACTGCACCAGAAGCAAAGGCTTACCACTTAATACCAATGTTCCCCCAAGGTTCCGGGACGACGGGACGCGGGTTCGGGGAGACGCACATTCGGGACGTGTGGAGGCCACCCCCAAATTTTAGAGAAATTCAGCGGGGACAGCAGGACGCAATAGTCATAAAAAATTTTAAAATATTAAAAATATGAAAAATATAAATCCCAACAATAACAAACATTTATCATTCTGAAATTTGCAATCATGCAATGTAAATGCAAAATTCAAAGTTCAAACACATTATAGGATTCATCAAGATTATCATTATATTAATAATAATTTATAAATATATTATATATCAATATGAATCTATGATTAACATGCACATCATATTTGATAATCTTCAGATTTGACTGTTAAGTGATTGAAAAAATGAATCAATGATACTAGATAGTACGATACTGTATTTGTTTCACCGCCATTGATAGTTTAGAATTATATAACATACTTTAGGTTAGACATTGTAAATTAGATTTAGTTTTTAATATTTTTGTTTATGTTTTAAATTTAAAATTTTATTATTATTTAGTTTTTAATATTTTTTTTTATGTTTTAAATTTAAAATTTTAACATACAAGTTTATAACTTTATAAATAAGAAAAAAAATGGTTTAAATGGTTTTAATTTATTTTAATGATTTTTATTTTTTTTTAATTAAGAAGAAAAAAAATTTTGCAGTTTCGGGGCGGGACGCCCACAAGTCTCGGTGAAGTTTCGGAGTTTCGGCCGGAACGCCAAGAAGTCCCCCCAAGTTTTGCCAAGTTTCGCCGCCCACCGAAACGTTTCGGTCCGCATCTCGCCAAGTTTTGCCAAAAGGGGGACGTCCCGAAACATTTCAGATGGAGTTTCGGAGTCCCCGGGACGCGAGAAACTCCGAAACGCATCCCCGACCCTCTGGGACGCGTCCCCATGTAACACTGCTTAATACCCCAAGTTAAGGAATTGTTGATCAAGCTTGTGCTGGGTGTGATGAAAGCCTAAAATGTGCAGGTTGTTCGACCTTACAATGCCCCTTTTGTTGTGATTTGCAGGTTTTAACAGGTGAAAAGCATTTGCTACAACAGTTTGAGATGGCTTCTTCCGTCTAACTCTTGACTCCATTCAATTTCCATTCATGGAAAGGAGATATGGAGATCTAGCTACATGCTAGAGGACTCTACCGAGTCACTATGGACACTGAAGAAGAGCCTACTCATGTGATAGACAAAGCTAGATTCTTGAACAAGAAAGATGAAGCATTCGGATTCTTGTGCCTCTCCATTTCCAGGGATCTTCTTTTCCATTTCTCGGAATTGAAGACTCCAAAGGAAATTTGGGACAAATTGGACACCCTGTATGGAAAACAGGATGATTTGAGAGTTTACCATCTTGAAAACGAGTTGATGTCTCTCCAACCTTCCAATTTCGAGACCTTAAATGATTTTTTCACAAAGTTCAAGCACATTGTCTTATTGTTGAAGCAATGTAAGGTGGAGAAGGAGGATGATCAGCTCATCCTCGCCATTCTCTCCAAACTTGGAGCTGATTATTCGGTGTTTGTCTCTACATTCCGTGCGGGGAAGCTCACAACCCCAGGATGGAAGATGCCTTCACTCAATGCCTTCATTGAGTCCCTAACAAGTGAACATGATAAGCTTGTCCAGATGGGGATCATCAGATCCCCCCGTGATCAAGCCCTCTATATGCTTCAGGGCCCAAAGATCTGAAGGGTAAAGGAAAGCAGCAGAAGAACCCAAAAACCAAATTTGAAGCTCCTAAGCCTAAAGTTGAAAACCAGCAACATGAAGAGCCTTCCGGCTCGAAGAAGAACAAAAGCAAAGGGCATCATGGAAAGGAAAAAGTCAAGTGTTCATACTGCGGGAAGGGCTTCCACCCTGAACATGCCTGCATGAAAAAGAAACTTGATGAAGCTACTTCTCTTCTTGAGAAAAATCACATCAATCTTCCGGAAAGCTTTCAGAAGAGAGATCAGCAAGACCGGGAACCACAACATGAAAGAGGTCATGCTCTCATGGCAAGCAATTCGAAGTCCAAAGCTCTTTTGGTAGATTCTGGAGCTTCAAATCACATGATGGCTGAAAGAGACTCTTTCTCATCTTTGGAGACAGGAAAAACCATTCCCATCCACATGGGAGATGACTCCATAATCATATCCGAAAGACAAGGTACTATAAATCTTGAGCATGGTTATTTTTCCAATGTTCTGTATGTACCATCTCTTGCATCAAACCTCCTAAGTGTTTATCAAATGACACATACGGGAGTGCCCAAAAGAGTCTCCTTTAGCCCAGATGATGTAGAGATCACAGAACTTGTAGCAAAAGGCCTTGCAAACCATCATGCAAAAGCCTACGAGTTCTCCCATTTTGTGGCGAATGCAAAGCCCACCGCATTGCTGACTCATGGAAATGAGGTTAGTAGACTGTGGCATGAGAGGTTCGGCCACCTGAACTTTAAGTACTTGCAGCAATTACAGAAGAATTCCATGGTTGAAGGCCTCCCGGTCATCAAAGCTAGCACCGGAATTTGCAAGGGTTGTGTTGTTGGAAAGCACCCTGAGCATAAGTTTGATCGGGGGAAGGCAAGCCGAGCATCATGCATCTTGGGGTTGATACATTTTGATATCAGCGGACCCATGCCTACCACATCCATGAATGGATCAAGCTACGTTCTCACTTTCATTGATGACTTTTCCAGATACACATGGGTCTTTTTTATCAAAAAGAAGTCGGAAGTCTTCAAAAAATTCACTGATTTGAAGGCATTGATTGAGAATGCATCTCGCAAAAAGATCAAGATTTTGAGATCTGATAATGGCGGGGAGTATATCAATAATGAGTTGCTACATATATGTTCCCAAAGTGGTATTCAGATCCAACATTCAGTCCCCTACACTCCCCAACAAAACGGTGTAGCAAAGAGGAAGAATCGGTCTCTCAAGGAGATGACCACTTGCATGCTGGAATCAAAGAAGTTGGCTGCAAATTTATGGGTTGAAGCCATGAATGCTGCAGCATATATTCAGAACAGAGTGCCACACTCATCCGTGGAAGGGAAGACCCCTTTCGAAGCATATTTTGGACACAAGCCAGATGTGTCGAATCTGAGGGTGTTTGGTTCCACTGCATGGGCCCAAATTCCGCTTGATAAAATGAGGGCTTTGCAACCGCAAAGCATCGAATGTCTGTTTATTGAATATCCTGATGAATCTAAAGGTTTCAAGCTGCTGGATATCAGAACAAAATAGATCGTCATTGAAAGAAGTGTCATGTTCGATGAGTCTCTTTAGGAGGTAGAACTAGTGAAGGAGAAAACTGTTGAATTTCCTTCCTATTCTACTGAATATTTGGATGATGGAATTGGGGGTGATGACCCTGATTTGGATCCTTTGATTTATGATATTAGTGAACAGCAAACATCAGATGCTGAATCAAAACCCTGAAGTACAAAATCATCTCCCAACTTGGGCAAGACAGACACTCTCCTCCGCAGGTGATAACATTGGAAATCCGGATGATCCAAGGAGAACTCAGTCTGATTTCCAAAGAGCAAGTATTCCGCTCTCTTGTCGTGATTATTTGTTGTTCGAATCTTGTTATTTAATGATAAGTTCAGATCCTAAGTCTTACTACCATGTTCGAAAGGATCCGAGATGGCAAGCTACCATGGACGAAGAGATGAATTATCTTCAGAAAAACACTAATTGGGAGCTTTTTTCTCTTCCTCCGGAGAGGAAATTAGTTCAATGCAAGTGGGTGTTTCGGACTAAGGTTGTTGCTGATGGCACAACCTGCAAATATAAGGCAAGACTGGTAGCAAAAGGTTTCTCCCAGGTCCAAGGTGTGGACTACCATGAGACTTTTGCACCGGTTGCAAAAATGGACTACATCTGCCTAGTTTTGGCAATTTATGCATCTAAGTACTAGGAAGTGCATCATATGGATGTTAAGTCTGCCTTTCTACATGGAGATCTTCATGAGGAGATATACATGAAGCAACCTGAAGGCTACATTTCTGATCCATCTTTGGTTTGCAGACTAAAGAAGTCATTATATGGGTTAAAACAAGCCCCAAGAGAGTGGTATTCCAAGATGGATGCCTTCCTTCTCTCGCAAAACTTCCAAAGGTGTAAATCAGATCCGAATGTGTATATACAGCAGTATGATGGTCATTTGATTATTATTGTTTTATATGTTGATGACTTACTGATTACAGGTAGCACAGTTGCTTCTATTTCTGTCATCAAAACTGCTTTCCACAATGCATTTAAAATGAGCGATTTGGGGCTCTTGAAGCAATTTCTGGGGCTCGAAATTGATCAATATATTGATGGGATAATGCTCACTCAGTCCAAATACATATCAGACCTGTTAGTTAAATTTAACATGGCTGAATGTAAGGCTGCTCCATTCCCTTTCCTGTCAGGGATCAGCCTTGAAGAAGGAAAAAGCACACCTCCCATGGACTGCACTATTTATCGACAGCTGATAGGTAGCTTGCTCTACTTGACTCATTCTCGGCCTGATATCTGTTATGCCGTGAATGATGTGTCAATATACATGCAGCAACCTCATGATCTTCATTGGAAGGCAGCCAAGAGGATCCTCTTGTATATTCAGGGAACCAGGACCTATGGCATTCACTATGCTGCAGACTCTGAGCTAGAGCTGGTTGGTTACACAGATTCCGATAGGGTGGGTGATTCTATTGATCAGAAGTCTACTTCCGAATATGTCTTCATGTTTGGTGGTGGCCCCATTTGCTGGTCTAGCAAAAAGCAGGCCGCCATAGCATTGTCTTCAGCAAAGGCCGAGTACCGAGGAGCGGTGAATGCTTGCATCCAAGTTGTTTGGTTGCAAGGCATTCTTTCAGAATTTGATCTAGGTAGTACTTTGTCCACTGTCGTCTTTTGTGACAAATATCCACAGAACCAGTTACCAGGCAGAGGACCAAGCATGTAGAGATACACATGCACTATGTTAGGGAATTGGTGCATGACAGGACCATCATTCTGCAATGCTGCCCTACTGATGAGCAGATTGCAGACATCTTCACCAAGATCTTTGCAGAAAATTTCACTTACCTCCGTTCACTGTTGGGGGTGAGTTCATCAGGGTGATCAGACTACTTTCAGTGTTCAGCTTGAGGGGGGGGGTTTCCCACTGGGTTTTCCCTCTTTCCTCACTTAGATTTATTTTTGAGCATTGTTTGAGTTACATTATTGTATAGGGTGACCTATGGCATTTGTTGTCGAAGCCCTAGCATTTCATGCATTTTATTTTTACTCCTCGTGAGTATAGCTTAAGAGGGGGTGTTGGAATCATTTACCCAACATGCACACTTAATTTGGTCAATTTGGCCTTGTTAAACCACTATCCTAAGTTTAATTGACTTAATCGGCATCAAATGAGCACTCTCTGACATCAGCATGACCACACCCACGCCTACCTTCAATCAGGGAGGCTAACTAGCCTTCCTCCTTCAATCGAGGAGCCATTCTGGAGTGATCTGAGTGTCATAAATGCACCTAATTGCTCACTGATTGTTACAATCAGTTAAGCTAAGTTGTGTAGGCGCCTCCATTTCATTTATTGATTATTTTTATTAATATTTATAAACTGGAGACAACTAGGGCACCTCCAACCACTTTTGATGACCAATTTGACTTCAGTTAACCTCATCGAGGTTCATTGGAGTTAATGATGCGCTACCACTTGTTGATTGCCATGCAATGACATGTGTCTGAGCTACTTTCAGTTAGACTCAGTCATCCATTGCACTCCGATACAGTTAGGGCTCAGTTGAGTCAATCACGGCTTGATCAGTGGGTTAACTAGGTATGTTGACTGTGGCTGACATTCAGTTAAGCTACACCCATTCATTCAATTCGAATGACCTCCTTGGGAATTCGAATTGTCTTGGCATTCATGCATCTTGCATGATCATTGTATTGTATTACTCATTCTTTATTGATTATACAGAGCTGCTACTCCTATTTGCAGCACCATTATGCCATTTTCATGCTTAATTGTCTGAAATCTCTTATGAGGCTGTGTTTTAGTCCCTAGATTACTATGACAGATTAATACAAGTATGATACGAATCATAAGACTAACTTGCATGGTTATGTTGATTTGTATTGGTAGCGCCACTGAGAAGAAGAGCACCTTGGGTTGCTTCTTCAGTTTGAGATCCAGTATGAGCTACTGGTTTGGCAGGATGCAGTCCTGCATGGCGCTGAGTACAGCCGGGCAAATTATGTTGCCACTTGCTCGACTATTTGTGAGGTAGTATGTTTCTTTTGAAAGCTACTATTTGATTTGATTGACGTGACTTGCATTTTTTGTATGATGCAGAGAGGAGCAGTGAAGCTCCAGTATGTGATCCAGATCAAGATCTCTCGAAAGAGGGAATGATGAGTTCTAGCATAGCCGGCGAGACAGGTTGTCTAAGCATAAAATCCTGGAGAAGCTCATAGGTTGCTCAGACGTAATCAGTCTTGTAGGTTGTCCTCAGATGTAATCAGTCCTTGCGAAGCTCACAGGTTATCCTTGGACGTAATCATCCTTGATGTGATTCTATGCTAGAAATGGCCAGAGTGAAGTTCGAGTACTTCAGAGAAGCTTGGTGTTCTTCAGATCGAGGTTCCCTCCAAGGGGAAGTGATACACATGAGCCCTTCCCGGATGGTAGTAGGTGTGTCCTACCATGCCGGTGGATGTAAGTGCTAAGAGCCTTTCCGACATGGTGGCAGGCTGGGCTTCCCATGGTCGTTGATGTAAGTGTTGTGTTATGTGTATCTGTGATGTGCTCCATGTGACGATGAGATGCTCTGAAGATGATGAAATAATAGTAGGGTACACAGGTTTTGCAAGAGGCATATAATAAGTCCTGAGATGTACCTACTTGATGGCTTGCTCACAAAGATGATAAAGACCTGGCAAAAGGCAAGGCACTACATCCAGCATTAAAAAGGGCTGGCTCTGTAGGGGAAGTCCTTGCATAGGCAAGGCACTACATGCAGCATGAAAAAGGGCTGGCTCGGTAGAGGAAGTCCTTGCAGAGGCAAGGCACTACATCCAGCATGAAAAAGGGCTGCCTCTGTAGGGGAAGTCCTAGCAGAGGCGAGGCACTACATCCAGCATGAAAAAGGGCTGGCTCTGTAGTGGAAGTCCTTGCAGAGGCAAGGCACTACATCCATGAAAAAGGGCTGGCTCTGTAGGGGAAGTCCTTGCAGAGGCAAGGCACTACATCCAACATGAAAAAGGGTTGGCTCTGTAGATGGCGACCTACATCCAGCATGAAAAAGGGTTGGCACTGTAGAAACTTCTGATGACAGGTAGTATGGGATGATGATCAAATTATAAGAAGATGATGGTAGCAGCTACGAGGAAGACTCTATGACTCTGTGATGATGATGATGCGATGAAGACCTGACCAGATGTGTTGATGACTGTCCAAAGAGAGAATACCTTCCTAGTTAAGAGGGAGTGTTGATGTATTTGTAACTTCGGAAGATATTTGGATGTATATTATCATTGTATGTTGTTGTACCCCCATTGGGGATGTGTGTTACCCCTTTACGGGATGTCTAAATTGTGTCTATATCTTGAGGTACAACCTCCATTGTAAGTCGAGGCAATAGTCCCCAGTATAACATCATGTAATATGTCAGTCAGGGCAATAGTCCCCAGTGTAACATCATGTAATATGTAATTGTGGTCTCTCTAGGAGAAGTGAGCCCCATGTGAGATTACATGTAGGCTCGGGTCTTATATTTGGTCAGTGACTTGAAAGGGTATAAATAGAGAGGAGCTCTCCCTCATTTATACATATCTCACACACTCTCTAAGGCGTTTGAGAGAGAGACAGTCACAGGTGACAGGAGGAGAGAAAGATAGCTGCTGAACATTTCTTGTTACTACTTTTGATCATCTTACTATTCTGAAGAAGTTTGCAGGGTTTTCTCCTTTATGGTTTTCCCGATGAAAATCTTTGTGTCTTGTTCATCTTTTACATTTTATGCATTTTGTTGTACTTGTTATTCTTTCAGATAAAAATCCTTGATAATCTAATCAGATCTTAAGAAAATCTAACAGGAGAAGCTTAGAACCACATTGTTGGTTAAGGCAAGGAAGGAGGTGGACAAAATTCTTGAGCCAAATAGAGCAACATGGCCCTCATCTAGAGTGAGTATTGTTTCCGATGGATGGACGGATCCAAGACGCCATTCCCTCATCAATTTCATGGTATCTTCCCAAAATGGACCGGCGTTCTTGAAATCGGTGGATGCTCTTGGGAAATGCAAGGATGCACATTTTATGGGTGAGTATTTCATCAAACTCATTGAAGAAGTAGGTGTTGATTCTTGTGTACAAATCATCATGGACAATGCACCTGTTTGCAAGGCCGTTGGCATGATTGTGGAAACGAAATATCCACAGGTATTTTCATTTTGGACACCTTTCATTGCTAATTTGCTCATTGTTTGAACTTTGAATTTATCACAAAATTTATCTGGAGTAAAGGTCATTTTAATGATTTGAGTTGTTAGTGTTGTAGAGTCATTTATACTTGTTGTTTTTGCTCTTACAGATTTTTTGGACACCTTGCATTGTCCATTCCTTGAACTTAGCACTCAAATCTATTGCTTCATATGTGACATGGATTGGCAATATTATTGAGGATGCACGCAATGTTAGGATATTTAGACACTTAGGAGTTAGTTAAGATCAACTTGTGTAATATATCTGTTTGGTAAACTGTGTTTCTTTAGTATGCATTTGTAAATATTTAATTCGACGGTCATGATATGTTCTAGACATAGAGTGATCCGACGGTTCAACTTCTCTTAGATCATACCTACCCTTGATCCGTGGCTTAACACCCGATTGGTCCATGATCTCTATTTAAAGAGCATGGAGGGTCCTTGGCTAGTTAATCGATTATGACAAGCTCATTTGTAACTTTCTTTCTTTTGCATAATAAATTGCTCCAAGTAGCTATTTGGCTGAGGCGTGGACTGTTTCCCTCTCGAGGATTTTAACCACGTCAAAACATCGATGTGTTGATCTGTGAACTGTTTGTGTGAGTGGCTGCTCTAGGTGTTCGGTCTTTTGGGAGTACCCTGTGTACCCGAACATGCAATATCCGTAACTTTGTACAAAACCACACAAATGCCCTCACCATCTATAAAGTGTACACACATATTTCATTGCTGAAGATTTCAAATACTTGAATTGCTTCCTCATTCATCATGCTCAAGAGGTTGAGGGAGGTCAAAATCGCTCTTGGGTCCATGGTGATTTCAGAGTATTGGTCTTTCTGGAGAAAGATAGATCAAAGTGCTTCAAAAAAGGTGAAGGACACAGTATTAGATGATGTTTGGTGGGAGAGGGTGGACCTTACCATTAAGATCATGGAGCCACTCATTTCTTTGTTGCACTTTGCAGACACGAACCAGCCCATCCTAGAGGATGTTTATGAGGGGTGGGATTCCATGATTGAGTCCATGAGGACCATTGTTATGGAGAATGAGTATCCCAAGTATAAGACATCAGCAGAGAACTTATGGTCCACCATTCAGGATATTCTTATCTCTAGGTGGGCTAAGAATTGCACACCTTTGCATTCCTTGGCCCACTCCTTGAACCCCAAGTTCTACAGTCAAGAATGGCTCAATGGTGGGCCCTCACATAGAGTCCCTCCTCACATAGATGGAGAGATTTCCCAGGGGAGGAAGATATCATTTAGGCGGCTATTTCAGGGTAGAGACTTGCTTGATGAGGTGGAGGAAGGCTTTGTAGAGTTTTCCAGTGCTACTGGGAGATTTGGAGGCTATGATGTGGTTGGAGACAGAGGAGTTAAGAAGCCCTATAATTGGTGGGCAACTCATGGGGCAACATGCCCTCTTCTACAAAAGCTAGCCTTGAGGATCATCTCTCAAGTTACATCATCCTCTAGTAGTGAGAGGAGTTGGAGCACATATGGCAACTTGTACAGTTTGAAGAAGAGTAGGCTTGAGCAGTCCAGAGCAGAGACAATGTTGTATGTGCACACCAACCTTCGTCTTATTTACAAGAAGAGGGAGGAGTGGGTGAAGGGAAAGACAAAGATGTGGGATGTCTTTCCTCATGATATGGGTTTGGACAATAGTACTTAGTTGGCATTAGCCAACTTGGATCTTAATGATCCAGTGCTAGAGGCTATGATGTGGTTGGAGACAGAGGAGTTAAGAAGCCCTATAATTGGTGGGCAACTCATGGGGCAACATGCCCTCTTCTACAGAAGCTAGCCTTGAGGATCATCTCTCAAGTTACATCATCCTCTAGTAGTGAGAGGAATTGGAGCACATTTGGCAACTTGTACAGTTTGAAGAAGAGCAGGCTTGAGCAGTCCAGAGCAGAGACAATGTTGTATGTGCACACCAACCTTCGTCTTATTTACAGGAAAAGGGAGGAGTGGGTGAAGGGAAAGACAAAGATGTGGCATGTCTTTCCTCATGATATGGGTTTGGACAACAGTACTGAGTTGGCATTAGCCAATCTGGATCTTAATGATCCAGTGCTAGAACCGATGAAATTTGATGATAGTGATCCTTTGGAGGGGTCATCCTCCACACCAGCAGATATTGATCCTCGGACGGTTGAGGAGGAGGAAGAAGAAGAGAGCAGTGATGAGTTTGTTGATTCAGGCATGGAGGAGGACGAGGATTATTGATAGATGAGACTCTTGATTCTTCCATCTTGATCTACACCTTTTTGTATTTACTATTACTACTGGTCTATTTGGCATTTTCCAGTGGCATTCCGACATCTATGTAATACATTATACATTTTGATTTTCGTGACTTAATGAGAAATATGGTTCTGCCTCCTGAGTATTGACATCTTGATCTATGACTATCATGAGTATATTGTATCATGAATTATCTGTGTCTCATAATCTCATTGTGATTACTAATTTGATTTGTAAATGTGTAATACTAATTACTAATGTTAAATGTGCATTGATTCTGATTTATATTGAATATTTGTAAAAAGTTGGATCTATATGTCTATATTTTTAATATATATAATTTTTAAATTGTAATGTCCCCTTCCTTTTAGGCCTTGAGGCCCATACCGCTAACCCATGTGATTCCTGTGGGTTCGAGCGGTTACTGAGAGCTAGGGAATCAGATCAGGGCTGATGCCATCCATAGAAGATCTAGGGCATCATCATTGGGTCAAGAAGGACCACTTGGGCCAAAGGCCACTTTCATGCATGACCATGCTCTTTGCATGACCATGCTCTTTTCCATGCTCCATGCATGACCATGCTCTTTGCATGCAAGTCAACGGCAAATTAGAAGATAAAGTGACCTAATTAGGTCAAAGATAGGGTTTTGCGCAGTTGAACTTTATAAATAGAGGGAAAAGCAAGAGGAGAGGACACTTATGATTATTGATTATTTTGGGAGCACTTGATAGCAGCACCGCGTGCAGCACAGCAGTTGGGGTTGGAGACGGAGTCTTCAGCTAACAGGATTTCGGCAGTGAAACATCTGTCCTAGTCTTATCCGGGTAAGCCATATTGGTCCACCACTTGTTCTTCATTTCACTCATCAGTTATATAGTACAGGGAATAGATATTTGCAGAGGCACGGTGCAGCCGTAAGAGGGGGTTTTCCACCAGAAAGCCCTAATCAGCTATTGGGCCTTCAGATCTCAGTTTCCTTCCGAAACTCAGGGATCATTCTCACCAGCAGCTACATACTCCGGTACCCAGTGACTATCAGCTTCATCCAAGCTCATCCGAAGGAGTTATCAGCCTTTCCAGACCATCAGGGGCGTGAGCAGCTGCCTCAGAGAACCAAAACGTTTTCATACTTAGAGGGCTCAGAATTGCAGTATAATCCAGGCAATCTCTCCGGCACAGCGAGGCTATCAGCCCCGTAAATCGGCGAGTCCATCGGGCACCTCCTTCCTTGAGGGCGTCACCCTTTTCTCTGTTTGGGGGCGTCTTGCTGCTGGAGCATTCACCGGAGACAGGAGATATCAGTTCTTCTCGGATCCAGTTCTCAGTACTTGCAGACTNAGTTCTTCTCGGATCCAGTTCTCAGTACTTGCAGACTTCATCTGTGGCAGATCAGCCAGTTATCAGTGGTAAGTGTGCATTCTATCTTACAAACCCTAACCTNGTGTGTATTCTGTCTCACAAACCCTAACCCTAATTTTTCCTATAAAATAGGGATTTTTGGCTGGCAGTCTGTAAGCCCAGTTATATCCGCATAATTGTTCATAAATAGAAAATATCAGTATTTGGGATATTTCAGTGGTATCAGAGCTATTTTCTTGGCCAACTGTGGGCTTAAGGGATGAACAGTAGATGAATACAGAAGGAGATCCTTTTGTAACTTATAGGAGGAGGAGAAGTAGATACACAGAAGGATTTGAAGATATCCAGCTAGAGGATATCAATTCAGATATGGAATAGACAGGTATTCATGCAGATAGGGGAAAAGGAACGGGAGATGATGAGGATCGGATGGACTTCCGCAACTTGGTCTCTGCATTGCAAGACTTAGCCAAGGGACAAAAAGAAGTCCTCAATGCAATCAGCAGACTGTCAGCGAAACCAGAACCAGGTATCAGCAGTGTACCCCCCTCACCGGTAGAGCGGGGATCATCCAGCGGCAGTGGAAAGATGGCATACACCAACATCCAGAACACTCCCCACATATACAGCAGACCTACTATCAGACCNCTCCCCACATATATAGCAGACCTACTATCAGGCCTACCATGCCTCACTTCTTGGCAGATACAGTAGGGGGCCCGGTCATGCAGGTAGAGCCCAGCAAGCCTTACGGGGCTTATTTNCAGACTTGGGGGATGATTTTCATGCTGCCATGTCTTTCTCAGACTTCTGCAACATGAAGAGTAGAAACAGGCCCCGGAATTTCAACAAGGGTTTCAATCATAACTACGAGCTGCAGAAGACCTTGCGCAGGTTAACTATTCCGAACTTTGATGGGACTCGCGGAGGATCAGTGAGAACATGGGTCCAAAAGTTGGATACCTATTTCCAGCTCAACCCCATGACAGAGACAGACGCCATTAAGTTGGCTACACTTCACCTGGACGGAGAAGCTCACGAATGGTGGTACCATGGACTGGTGACATTGGGTCACAATACCATACATTCTTACGGTGAGTTCACTCAGAAACTCATGGAGAGGTTTGACAGGAAAGATCCAGAGATCCACTTTAGGGAGTTGGCTCAGCTCAAGCAGATTG
>LPNX010984452.1:29086-42084 GCA_001517045.1 Pseudotsuga menziesii | reverse complement strand
CCTATAAAATAGGGATTTTTGGCTGGCAGTCTGTAAGCCCAGTTATATCCGCATAATTGTTCAGAAATAGAAAATATCAGTATTTGGGATATTTCATAAATATATATATATATATATATAACGTGTCCTACGTGTCTTGATTCTGGGGGTCACCGTGTCCATGTCGGACACTCGAATCCCCGTGTCCCATGTCCCCGTGAGGGTACTTGGGTAACTATCCAAATATGTTGTAAAAATACGTCAAAGTTTCTCTTGAAAAGTGCAGATATGCAAATACTTGCAGATTTGGAAAAAGTGTACCAACTTATTTGAGTCTAAAAGTCATAAGTTGTGTCTTGAGTTAGGGTGAAGTTGCATTGAGTTAAGTCAAGCCCTAGGGTTATCTCCAAGGGATGATTTGAGTCATGTACATGTTCCCAAGTGTTTGTTCATAGATCTTTATCAACTTCAATGTTTTGGGATTCTCAACATCCCATCGGTGGCTACTGTGCCCTAATTGGAGCCAATGTTAACACCAGATTTGCCTACACAAATTTGGGTGTTAAGTCTCAACGTATGTTCACAAATATTATACAATATGAGCTCAACGTTTCAGTACCTTGGCCATATGGGTATTATTAGCTCCCAAACTAGTATGTGTGATTAAAATCCCAAAGAAGTATGCTAGCCAAGGGGAACCAAGAGGAAAAGGGCAATGTCACCACAACAATCCCCTTTCACACTTTCGGATGGCTCTTCTCCAACTGAAGAGGAACTTCCCTAAACTAGGATTACTAGAGCAATAGGCAATGAGTGCCAAGTGAAATGAAGAGTTACACTAGCAAAATATGTGTCTTGTGTAGAATAAGGATCACCATCTAAGAGAGCCTTGCTTAGTAGGTCACCAAGAGGGAAGAATTGCAGATGCTAACCCAAACCCCACTTGATGGAATTGAAGATGAAATGGGGTTTACAATGAAGGACATTTGCTCGTCTTTGAAGAAGAGTGCATGAGAACCTCGAAATCTCTTGGTCGTACAAACATGCTTGAGAGAAAGAGGGAAAGAGAGACTGTGTGGTGGGATGGCTTAATACGCATTCCAATTCAAACGCCACATGCTTATTACATACTTACGATCACAAATGGCTTTCAAATGACAAGGCATAAATAAGCCAACAGATACATTGTTCAACAAGACTTTGCTCTAAAGTTGTATTATATGAGTGTTTGGACATTATCTAGAGGTCAGCGTTCCAGCAGGACAACACATCGTGTTAATTTTAGTAGGTTTCTAGCTCAAGGTTTCAAAGATCCATTTTTTGCAGTTTTCCAATTCAGGGTTCCAAAGATCTATTTTTAGCAGGCTTTCAATGGAAGCTTCTAGATCTCATTTTAGCAGTTTGTTCCGATGCATCATATTGACATGCAGATTTTGGAGGATGCATGGGAGGATAAGGACAATTAGATGGCACTTTCAAATTCTTAATACGACTGTTTTTAACAGTTTTCTATTTTTAGAAACCTGATCTTTTCTAATAGTAGATGACAGTGCGGAAAACCCAGTATTGAGTTATTCAGATGAATACTTTCAGATCTTCCTTGAAATTTAAAAGTAGATAGATACCCTTTGGATAAATGACGTTGTGGTTCCATTTTTGTGAAATTCTGACATTTTTAGCCCTCGGTCGAAGTTGGTCAAACCTAGATCAAATACTATGAAAATATCTTCCAAATTGATAGAGCATAAGCCCTGACCCCAAATCTGTTGGTAATGTTAGTAGGGGAGTGAAAGAAGATGGCATCCCATCAACCTGGGACTTGCACACCACAGCCAGCTTCCAGCTTAGCAAAGCGTAATTTTTAAAGCGAAAATAAGTGTGTTTATGTGATCTAAAAGCCCAGCTATGAAAACATCTTACAAATTGAAATAATCGTAAATATAATGATGAGAACCTTAAAGCCTTGGTATACTAAATCCTTGTGCCAGAGCTGCTCGAACACCCACCACACACTCTCCATATACTGGGGATCAAGCGTCTTATAGTCATTCCGAAAATCGATCCAACGGCCAACCCTGGTAACAATTTTCTCCCATTCCTTGCTATACTTCATAACGAAACTCCGGCATTCTTCGTTATACTTGTCGATGCCCATGGCTAAGACCTCGTCTCTGCTCTTGATGCCTAATTTGGTGTCAATCTCGAACTCCACGGGCACGCCGTGGCAATCCCATCCAAACCTCCTGGCCACATGGTGTCCTCTTGCGGTCTGATAGCGGGTAACTATGTCCTTTATTGTGCCGGCCAGAAGGGTTCCGTAATGAGGCAGACCGGTGGCAAAAGGAGGCCCATCGTAGAACACATATTCTGGTTTTCCTTCGGTTCTCTTGAGCTGAGTATGGAAGGCATCCATGGCCTCCCACATTTCGAGTATTTTCTCTTCCTGCTTTGGGAAGTTGAAATATTTGCCTTCGCAGACATCCTCCATGTCTCTGCTTCCGATTTTGTTTAACAAAGCCCAATGAATGAACGATAGCAATAGTAATACTATTCCTCTCCTCTGAGAGACACGGGGAGCTAAAAATAATAACAGTATTTCTCCACATTGAGACGCATGGGTAAGGAATGTCTTTCAGTCTCTGATATTCACTGTAAATAAATCGGGTGTCTGGAATTCTTGAAAATGGAGGCCCTTTAAACCGACATAGCTTGCGACCCAAGCAATAGCGATAGCGAGCTTGCGACACAATGAACGCCAACGATAGCGAGGCGCTGAAGACTTTTGGGACTGCTCTGCTGCGACGTTGGAGGAAAGATTCATGGTCTTCTCCTCGAATTGGAATTTACGGAAGGAGTGAGTTACAAAAATCTAAAACATGACCCACTTTCTAAATTTTTAAATGAATGAACGAATCGGATGGAAGTTTGCCATGTCATGGAAAAAATATTTTCGTCCAAACACTGAGTTTATTCAATTTTTAAAGTTTCTTTTAGAAAATCTGATATCGGTGGAAGTTTTGCCATATTGAGTAAATTCGTCCCTACACTTTTTGTTCTTGAGTTGAAAAAACCATTCCTTGGTATTCATTGAATCAAAGGAACCTTTTACACCTTTAGTCATTACAGATATGCCCCAAAGGACGGCACAAAAAATAACAGGTGATTATCACCAATCCAACAAACATACATTAAATACTAAACAGAAAACCGCAGAAATACAGGGATACCCAAAGCACCTGGGAATCACTACAATATATCCCTCTCATAAGAGAGCTGTATGAATCAGTCATCTATGTCCCTAGAGAAAACAACAGGAGCCCAGAAATCTGATCCAAGCAAGAAAGGTGACTCTTGTATCCTGTAGTAGCTTGCTCAACAATATCTGATAGTAGCTCAATGAATCATGAGAGATAAACTGTAATAGAATGAGCATATTCTAGAAAAGTTGTGATGAGTCAACCCCAATAATCTCATTTCCAAATGATTCAGTAAGTAAGAGATGGCCCCCAGTATTTATAGTTCATCCAATTGTCTAAGTTGCTTTTAGAAAATATGGTAGTGGTATTTATTTTTATTAAATGGTAGTGATATTTATTAGGGATATTTTACTTGAGGACATTTACTTATTAATATATTATAACCAGTTTTATGAAACAATTATATTTTCTCTTTTAGGATTTTGTTCTAGGCCACTCTACTAGATTCATCCATTGTTGAAATGGCCATGGCATGGGTGCGTCTCTTATCAAAATTGAAAAATATTTATCAAAATCTTTTTTCTGGAAATTGTAATTTGAGTAACTTTGCAATGGCCTATCAAACCAGAAATTGCAATTTAAGTAATTTTGCAATTTCAGGGTAAATATGCTAAATATTGTTAGGTTTAAAAAATTCATTTTTGCTATTTTGGTCTGGTGGAACATTCGAGTCAAGAGCTATGAAACCCAACTTAGCAGTACAGTTTTTGTTTTGGGCATCCGTAAATGCCTATTTTGGGTTTAATTTTTTGTTTTGTTAATTATGGTCCAGTCCAGTTCAGTCTGGAGCTATGAAGCCCAGCTTTGCAACTGTTAACCATATGCAAATTTAGATTCGGAAAAATATCGATTCGAGAAATCCAGCGAGACCTCGAGATGTAGTCTAGCCCTTTGCCGGTGGAAATCCTCTGTAAGCTTTTGTGGATTATGAGCACGGTCTCATCTTTAACAATATCATTTTATTCCCAAATATACAATATCATTCTATTTTCAAATATATTTGCTGGAATTCTCTGCACTATCCTTGGCCATCATTTTCAGAAGCCTATAAACTTGAGAGCTTGCACTACTTGGAAAACTTGGTCCTGCACAGGCTCCTTATCATTGTCAGTAATCTCCTCAACGGTGCTTTCAATCTTGGTCAATGTTCGCCCTACATGATTTGGTTTTCTTCCTTCAGCTGGTTCGGAGTTATACATAGTTGATTTTATCTTCTCCCTTGCCCTTGGGGCTGGAATCTCAAGTTTATTTCTCTCCTAATTCTCAAGTGCAGCTCGAACAAGGAGTATGTATACCTCTCGACAATATGACTCGTCACTTGATAAACAAGGAGAAGGGCTCCATTCGAATTGACACAGAAGAGTGGTCAAAATCTGGCGGCAAAAGATAGGTCAACAATAGTCCCTCGAATTGCCACCAGGGGGTAAATTTCAGGGGCACCCTTGCCATAATTTAAAAAAAATTTGCCCTCATTTAAAAAAAATTTAGAATTCGACTGTTTTGTCTTAAAACTACTCTACAGTTTAATAATAATAAAAAATAACAGTGAATTGAAACTCTTTTTACGGTCTATTCAGTCAACAAGTGAAACTACCTAAATCTCATTTTGTAAAATCTCAATCTATAGAATCTCATTAATCTTGATGTAAATCTATTATAATTAAAGAAAAATATTCTCCATCCAAAAAAACAAAATTTGAGTCAATCTATAATCTCATTCATATTTTATCTAAGATTTTAATGTAAATCAATTACAATTAAAGAATACTCAACGAACAAAGCACATAGAGATCCACATGCACTATATTAGAGATTTGGTGCACGAGTGAATCATCGACTTGATGTTCTGTCCCGGACGTGAGAAATAAAATAAATTACAACTAGCTATCCATAAATCATTAAAAGTCTCGTTGAGAGGTATAATATGTGTATAGTCTTAGGATTATTCAAAGGTATGGTAGATGGTATGGATGGTGGTATAATATGTGTCATGACATGCATATTGGCCTGAAAACAATATTCTAAATCAGATATACAAGCTTGTGAGGAAGAGTTGCTCAAAAACAAGTCAATATCTAGTGAAAAATCACAATTTTTGAGAGATGAATTTAGTAGACTGAGAGGAGGATTATCAAAGAAATGATCTGATATTCTGATTCTGATATATCAGAGACTAAATCTATATCAGAGACATGAGAAAATGATAGAACTCTGGCACTCAAAGCATAAGTTATATCACCTTGGAAGTGCGCACTATAACATTGTTATGAGGAATCATCAGGCTTTTCTAGTTCATCTGGAACTTCGATCTTGTGCTTCTCAAGAAGCTGAGACATGATGTCCATCTTCTTCTTGAAACACTTCTTCTCTGAATGAAAACCCTTGTTGTAATAAGAACACTTGGATGTGCTCCCTTTCTTCTTACCCTTCTTTATTGAATCTTCATCAGTAGGCTTCGAACTATCATCTTCAATTTCTGACTTTGGCTTCTTCACAATTTGCTTTGATTTGACATTTTTGTTTCCTTAACCAAGAGAGCATGATCATTGCCCTTGGAAGAATTAAGGACACCCATATGGATCAATTTATCTTTCTCATTTGTTAGTGAATCAAGAAAAGAATTTTAAAAATGCATTTTCCACTTAGGAGCAGCAATCCTAGTAGCATGAAAAGTAGACACAAAAACTGAGTAATCAGGACCCAATTTCGAAACAATGGAAAGGATTAATTAATCATCTTCTTTCTCAATCTCACATTGCTTGAGCATTAGAACAAGTGACTTGAACTTGGTGAAGAAACCCTCAGGAGATTCAAAATTGCTTGGACTCGGTGAGAATAACTCAATCTCCAATTGATGTGCTCTTAACTCATCTTGAACTCCAAAGAGAGACTCCAATTGAGTCCATATTTGGTTTGGAGTGGTCAAACCATATAGATGAAAGAGTAGATCAGGATAAATAGAGAGGCAAAGCAATCCATAGGCTTCATCCAACCTATTATGCCACTTAGCTTTCTCAATCACAGCATTGGGCTCATTCTCCAAAGCTAGAGTAACTCTGTACAATCCTCTACTGCGCAATAGAATGGAGATTTTGGCCTTCCATTCGTGGTAGTTGAAGGAAGTAAGAATTATTGATCAAGGAGAATCCATATTGCTGAATTGATGTGCTCAAGAAGAAACTCTATGCAACCTGCAAAACAAACTAGGAGAAAATCCCGTAAGCTAAACAAGCTCTTCTTCAAAGAGGGATAGGAGACTGGATGCGCTCCTCAACTCTGTAGAACTTCATAAACATTGCTGCTCTTATACCATGTAGAAATAATAGATCAACGCTATGAGCAATGATGCTAAGAAGAAGCACATGAAATAGATCTTGCTATTAATAATTCTCACAAGCATACACAGGAAAAATAGAGAGAAGAAAAGAGACCGAATCACATGAATGAAGAAATGAATATTGGTGTGTATCCTTCCATTGAATAATGATGAATAATAGTGTACATAAGTAGTACACCCCTCATAGGAAAATCAAGTTGTATAGAGACAGCTCATAAAGCTCAAAAATGTTGACTTACCAAAATATAGCAAACCCCCATAGGTGGCTAAAGCACTTCCCAAATCTATCAAGGACCTCACGAATTGGAAAATGCATGAGAGAGTTGTCAAGGAGATGGAAAAAACATGCTAATCCTAAAAAATGGAGAGAAAGTCATGAAGGATGGGTTGACAACAAAATGACCCAGTTTCCTAGTTTGACTAACCTTATCCACAGAAAAACAGGAAAAGCAGAATAAAGCAGTTGCTGTTGTAAAGTGTTGTATACTAATTCTGGATGGTCAAAAGGTGGTCAAGATCAACCCAGAATCAGAAATAAAGCATTCTTTGGATATAGATAGCATGTATTGACTTCAAGGTGCAAGTGGATGTCAACTAATTAAGCTAGTAGATGAATAATTAATCAAATAATGAATAATTATTTTATCCTAAGTATTGAGTGGGTTTAATACATTCCAACAGCTAACCACCGCCATCGGCATGCAATAACTCCACCTCCCACCTTGGAAGTTTCACTCTTCATACTTATTTATAAATTTATAATAAATATATAAAATTGGATACTGTCAATTTTTTAACCTACCTGTTAAATTGATGGTTTCCAAAATAAAATAAACTTCGTCGTGAACGTGTATATTCTAGATGGACTTGTATTTTACAGGGGGGAAGTCAAAAACGTTCATACGAGCGTCAAATTTAACCTATGATTGCTACAGAAGAGTAATTTATGTCTAATCATTCTCATTTGTACATTATATCAACGTTCAAATTTGAACTCTTCCTTTTAGCCTTTCTTAGAAGTGTAAAGTTAAAATTGCCTTTAAAAAAAAATTAATCTGAATTTGATCCTTCCAATTAAGAAGGACATATTATATCAACATTTCAAGAGAATGACAACATTTAAAATTACCCATCTTTATAAATTTATCAAGATGTTGAAATTCCTATGCCATAAAGTTCGACTTGTCGTTCAAAATATTGGAAATATCATAAATTATAATCACTCACTCATGCACTCACGGCTTAGCTTTGCAAGATGACGAGTGATGACTGATGACTATGAGGCATTGGCCACTGGGATGTGACTCTGACTCCCAAGTCACTTCGGATTGCAATCTTAGGTGTGACAATGTGTTAACGACTGTGGCTATAATAATAGAGAACAACTACTAGTCTACTACTAGGCCCGAAACTAGCCCAAAACTTTGTGCCTACTACCTATTTGAACCTAGCTACCAATGTCCACTCGGTTTTTTTCAAAATGAAATTCGATTGGCTAGTTTGATGAGTCCTCCTCTACAAGACTTTATTTCTTGCATGAATATCATGGACTCATGACACTCATAAACAACATTCAATGTCATTCAACTAAAAATAATGGAATGCAACTAGGATCATAAATTTTGTATAGGTCGATATATGCATTGACATAGAGAGGTGTCACTAGGCACACGATATGGAAAAACAATGAGTTAGAGAAAACATTTGGACCAAAGCACCACAATGGTTATTAACAAATAAATAAATAAATAGAACAATTTTCCAACTCAAAATAGTCTTCAATTTGATAGGTGGCATGACCATGATGTAATCTTCCTCTATCCTTCCAAACATTGTGGTTTATCACAACATTTTTCCTCATCGCTCACCACCAAAATACATATAAAAATTACATGTCTTTACAACCTCTTCTCTTTGAAACGTGATCTCATTGTCATAACTAAGGATTATTATGCATGCACGTCCTCACCTTATAATATCAATTTGGTCAAGGCGTGGAGACAACCATAAAATATCAAATGTGTCAAGGCGCAGAGAGTAAGAGACAACTATACGTCAGTCTTATATTAAATTTACCATGTAAGTCTTTAATTGACACTATCAATGGAGATTTGACATGTTGGATTGTTGTGATATTCTTATCACCCCTTACTAATGTGATTGCAAGGTATTATTTGAAGGTAAAGCCCATAATTTTACATCTTCTTCCTCATTCGCGTGCCTTTTAACACATATTTCATTAAATTTGGAAATATTCTATTACAAGGACTTCATCCACATTGAGTTTTTTTGTAAATCTCTAAATACATATTCTATTAAATCTAGAAAAATCAACTCAAAGAACTATTCCATTAAATTTGGAAGAATTAATCCAATGAGCTATTTTCTCAATTAATATTTTTTATTTATTTCAAGTAAAACTTTAGTATTCAACCATTCAAAAGAAAATATTACATCTCAATTAGAACTAGATGGGTTAGTTCTAGAATTTAGAATTCCCGCTAGATTGAGTTCTTTCAAAATGAGAAAAGTCATAGCCTTTGAATCCTTACATAATTTCTATTAATATTATTTATAGTTTGTATTAAATGTTAAGTTGATTAAATTATTTTATGGCATAATACCAACATTGTATTTGTTATTACAACAATTATAAACATTGTCATAGTAATTATTTTTGTCTTTGTTGAGTATGTTGTTTTATTTTTGGAAGTTGGCACCACTCATAATCAAAATGAGAAAATATTTTATGACTTTAAAGTCTAAGTTTTACCCTTGTAATGATTAAAATAAATTATGAATTAAAATAACAACATAATTTATTATACCTGCCGTCGGCAGGATATATAGCGATCGGTTGGTTGCCAAATTCCATTGACCAACCGATCAATGGAATTTTGAAAATAATGTTATCTAAAGTTTTTTAAATTTTGTATATTAAAATTATTATTTTTTAAATTAAAATTACTTTTAAAATTTTAGTAAATTAAATTATCTATTTTGTGATTAGTGCAATACAATGATTTGACTATTTTCCCCTGCTGTGCAAAATAATTATCCATTTTTAAAAATAATAAAAAACAAAAAAAAATTGAAAAATACACAAACATGCCATCTGTTGTGCAATTAATTCCGATTTGAAAACTGTGAAATGTACATTGGGTGATATGACCAATTTAAAAAATGAAAAAAAATGAAAAAAACATAAACATGCCATTTGTTGTGCAATTATACGTAGCCGCCGCTGTTGTCTTTTCCAAAGTTAATAATCATACACGTTTCATGTACTTATTATTCATAAAATTGTTTCACTTAACCTTGAACTTGTGACTTATGTTGCCGTTCAAGAAAACGCTCTTGCGCATACAAAACCATAGTAGATGTGATGAGAGACACGTGGATTTAAATTAGATGCCATTTTGAAATCCGGGCTCGGCTAGCTGTGTGATGGATTTTTGGAAGGTGTCGTGACATTTATTTTTACCATTACTTTTGATTAACTGAAAATTGCAAATTTAAATAGAAACCGCATGACCTTGACAATATTGACAGTATAATTCCCTGCTCTGAATGCTCTGAGTGTGCGCTCTCCACAATATAGAAGCACCGGAACGGCAATATACATCCAAGTCTGCACATCCAAATCGTGTCATAAATCAAGCAATGAACTTTCTCATAGGATAATCATGATCAAATTTGGAAAGCAAATTATTTTCTTTTAAGCATTTGATAACAAAATTAGATATTCATTTCTCATTTTTAACCTTTCAGCGAGTAAATTTTCAGGTGTTTTCCACGGAAGTTAGACATGTCGTTTGAAATAAACAGAAAACAAGGTGAAATGTCATTCTTACTGATTTTTCCCTCCAATCTCGCACGAAGAAAAGGCGAATGGAATGAACAAGCAGTAGTACGTAAATCACGACAAATGCATAATGCGAATACCAGAAAGCATTGAATCCGGTTAGTTTATCAAGTTGCCAAGGAAGCTTCACTGAACTTATTCTAAACTAGGACGTCGCGAGTACGAAGGCAACAACCATGAGGACGACCATAAAAACCCCTGTAATGCCTACTGCGCTTCCTAAGATATCTATGTAATTCAGCTTTTCACTGCCAAAATATTCTCTAAGATAAAGATTATATGACTCCTCGTCGCAATTTGCAATTCTAATGAAATCGCAGCCTATATGATCCAGGACATGAAGCATGACGCCTACAGCAATGGCTCCGGCGATTGTCTGCACCTCCTCGGGTTTTCTTGTTGGCATACAATTGAGTTTGAGAAAGTAGTGATTGACTGTCTCATAAAAGGTGAATGCATATTGGGAATATCCCGAATTATATTTTGGGACCCTCACTCGAGTGTACTACAAGACTGAATCTCATAAAAACTGCTCCAGAGTTAAAACTACAAGATTCTAATTTGAGGAAACTTGAGCTTCAAACCAAGTTGGAGGACGTTATACAACAATGAAGATAATGTAGAAGTAGCAAAGAAGACGGTGAAGGCCCAATCTACTTTTGAAGTAATCATAGATCAAATGACAGGCGAGTGCAAGAGTTAATAAGAGGCGTAACAAATTAAAGATACAAAGGATTCAAGGATAAGTCGAACACAATGAATTCATACCTTCACCAATTGAAGAATAAATGAATCATATCAGTATTTGACAAAGATTGTAATGATGTTGGGTTTTAGTATGCAATTTGGTTTTTTCTATTCTCAGGGTTTATTTGCAGCGAAGAAGTAACCGATAATTTATCTCTGGGATTGATGATTTGGAGCTCTGATATTGCAATTGCACGAAGAATGACGTGTACTAAGATTAATCGTTATCAAGGCTGTTAAAAAATTACTACGAAACCGACAAGGTACTTCATTCCCAGAAGCGTAGAGATTTAAATCATAGATAAAACTATGATCGAATGGAAAAAGTCCATTAATAAATTTCTGAATCTAGGTATAAATAGTTTTTGTGGAAAGTAAACAAAATGGCAGCTACAGAAATACCCCATAACATGTACTGATAAGGAGAGATTCAATAGCATTGACAGGATTAATAGTGAAAGTGTTTTCACTTGTAAACTGTATAGAACAGAGTTGAAGCGTTGATAATGTCAAAGGTCTTCAATACCACTCCTTCGAAGATCAGGTCTACAAAACAGGAACAAGTTCTTGAAACTTGTGATTGGCCCAAAGTCTGTGAGAGTAAGAAAGATAAATCATGAAGAAAGTTGACTAGTGAAAGAATATTACGCAACATTGAAGAGCGAAATTAAAGGGGGAGCAGATCAATAAATCAAACAATAAAGATAGTTACTCTAATTATTGTTATTGCATTGCATTACAGGTCCAGGTGATTGTTCTTAATGCTGATATGCGCTGCGTTGAGTGCCGCGACAGAGTCTCGAAAGTGCTCTCCAAATGGACAGTAGGTTAATAATTCTTCATCACATTCTGCACATTGATATTAACTCTGTCAATTAGCAGTGTTCTTTATATATAATCAGTTCCAGTGATTGTGTTTGCAATATGAAAAAGCTTTGAAAACATACCTCCTTGAAGAGGAGAAATACATAACGGTGGCAACCTTCAGGTGGCGCTGGACCCATATATGGCACCACTTCTTTTCCAGTCTCCCATAACTCTGCAAATAACATCAACAGTGACAATAAATACAACTCTCAATAAGAAGAAACCCAATATGCATATATAGAAGCTTTGGGAAGATCACGAAAGGCAATATGTATATATTGAAGGTTTAGGCAGATCAAGAAAGGCAATATGTATATATTGAAGGTTTGGGCAGATCCAGAAGCTTCACCTAAGGTGGGAGGAGTTTGGCCAGGGATGTTGATAACAAGCCAATGCAAGAATAGACCTTGCCGCCTGCCTGATATAAACCTTGCTGCATGCCTTCTTCCGCCTAACTTACTTCTTTGACCTCGCTGCTTGCCTAATCTCGACCTCGATTGTTGATACCTGTCTCTCAATTGAGGGCGATCTCGATTGCTACCAATACTCTGTAGTCCATGGAATTAGTCACTGCCAAAGTAGCTAGTTTAACATGCCCACTGAGCACAGGAAGCCGAATCAGGTCCTTGCTGATAGGATTAAAAAGATAAAGTTTTGCAAACCGACCATCTTCCTTATGCAGACACAGAATACCACCCGATGCCGCAACGCAAACTGTTTTCTGGAAAGGTTTTGCTTCAATTTTGTGCCACCTGTTCAGTGCCAGATCAAAGAACCATCGCCCATCCCCATCCTTGTTCTGTACCATCAACCATGGCGTATCAGAATCATGATAATATAATAGTGAAGCAATGACCGAACGCCATCGCTTACATACCAGCTGAGCCCTTATTATAGATGTAACAGGTAGCTACCCAATCATCGTATCCACAAGCTCATTTGGCAG
>LPNX010984452.1:3593-27756 GCA_001517045.1 Pseudotsuga menziesii | reverse complement strand
TTAAAAACTAAGTTGATGAATGTTTACTTTATGAATAATAGATTAATGTGAGAAATTTCTTACCTATAAATTTATTTAATGATATTGATGTTAGTAAAGCCTCCTTTATTTATTAATATTAATTATTTTAACAATCAAAATCAATTATGAACTATAATAGCATTAGTGCAATACAATTTGTTTTTTTCCATATACAAGAAGAAAGGGGAAACCAATTGAACTAATTATTGCAAGTGTTCATTATTTATTTATGAAATATTTGAACAATGTGTTTAATTGAAAAGAGCATATTTATATTGAAAATATAGATATCTTACAATATTTATACTATCATTAATATTTTATATCATCCATTAATTTATGTTAGGGCACGGAGGAATCGAACCACCATCGTTCTGCTTGTAATGTTGGTGCTCTTCCATTGAGCTAGCACCCTTTACAACATGAGGGGAGAGGGACTATGTTAACACCTAGATTACACATTTATAGTCCTTTGTGACAAATCAAAATGAAGAAAGTTTTAGACTTTGATTCTTTCAAAATGATGAAATTTTTAGACTTTGATTCCTTACATAATTTCTATTAATCTTATGTATAGTTTGAATTAAATGGTAAGTTGATTAAGTTTATGTAATGACATTAATATTGTATATGTTACTATGATAAAGCAATTGAATTATAATTTGATATGGTAACTAGTACATTGTTGGTGTTGAGTTCCTATACTAGTAGAAGGTTGGCACAATTTTAGAATGACCCATTTAAAAACTATTTAATGACATAATACAAATGTGTTTGTTACTGTAGCAATTTTAATTCTCAACATAACAAGTAATATTGTATGTGTTGAGTACCACGTTGTAATATATTAGAAGGTTGACAACATTTTACAAGTGACAAGAAAAACTATTATATATTAAGTGTTACTATGCTAAGTTTATTATTTTAACGATCAAAATCAATTATACGTTAGAATAGAAATATAATTTATTTTAATTACTATTATTTATATTTTCTAATATAAGTTAAGATCAATGATTATATCACGAAAAATAGATTGTAGAAGATTTTTTACATATTATTATTAAAGTTATTTATTGACATTAATAATCAATGTGTGTTGCTATTATTATCTTGTAATTTCATTTAATTGAAATTATGTTAACTAATGTGTCTAGGTTGAGTTACCATACTAAGTCTAATTTTTTTTTGAGTAAGTTACCATACTAAGTCTAATTTTTTTTTGAGTAAGATGTTTTATTTTTGGAAGTTGGAAGCAATTGATAGTGGACAAGAGAAAATATTTTATGACTTAGAGTAAAATGGGTTTTTATCTTAGTAATGACTAAAATAAATTATGAATTAGAGACATAATTTATTATTATTATTATTGGTGGTGGTGGTGTATTAAAAACTAAGTTGATGAATGTTGATTTTAAGAATAACATATTTATGTGAGATTTTTTACCTATAAATGTATTTAATGATACACTTTGATTATCATTAATATTTATATTTACGTATTAAAACAAAAGTCATCAATATTTGACTAGTGAATTATTAATAATTTGTGTAAGAAATTTATTACATAATATAAAGTTATTTAACAACATATTAATATTGTGTTGTGACTATTATTAACTTATGTAGTATTAACATTAAATGTTAATACTTGGATATTGATTTTTGAGATTAAGCTGTGTGAAAGCTTTTCAAACCATAATGAATTTTACATTGTTCCCCCGATGATCATGCATGGAGTTCCCCCTTGGAATGTTTGTTTGAAAAACTCATTGACAACTTAATCCAAAAAATCATTCACAATGATGACAAACTGTGAAAGCCTGCACTCTGAAAATGTTACTAATTTGTCTTTGTTGAGTATAAGATATTGCATTAGTACAAAGTTCGCACCACTTTAAACTCTACAGAATAAAATATAATATTAATTAGAATGTAACAGAGTAGAACAATTAAATTTATATCAATTACAATAACAAATAATAGGGAAAAGTCACTTCAAACCTTATTGCAAGTGCCTTACATTTATTCACAAAGGAAGTCTAGAAGATGTTTTAAGATTGATTATTGAATATGATTATGCACATTTGATATAGTGACATGTTGAGTTTTTGTAAAAAACAAATTGAAAAGTTAAAACTTGAATGGTGTTATCTAATTCACATAAAGTACCATCACATGAATTAACATAAAAGTTGAACCAAAATTTTCATATTAGTAAATAATATAAATTCATCAAAAAAAGGCTTGAAGAGAATATTTGATATACAACAAACACTGAAAAATGTTTCTTCTAGTATATTAATAACTCGTTCAAAAAGAAAATTACATTCATGAATCATCTCCACTTAATCTCCTTATATTCAGTCAAACAAATCAATTACAACTTGTACACCACATTTATTTATCGTAGTCTTCCTGCAATCTTATTTATTTTGCATCCATGCCCAAACTATGGTATTAACTAGAATAGATCCAAGTCATGTGTCATCAAGGTTTGGTACCCAATATTGTTCTAAATTTTTCCCTTGTATTTCACTGAATTAGGCTTCCATCAATCAACATTTACATGAAGAGTCTCACTTTCATCATTCTAGAAGATATATGAGGTGGATTTTGCCATCAAAATCATCTCTCCTTCATCCTCAGTTCATGATCTAACTAGCAACATATTTCCTTTCTCAACTTCAATCATAGGATTGAATCTTGGCTTTAGCTTGGTGCACTTGGGTCCAACATATACTAGTTCATCCGTCACATTATCAAAATCTCCATCCATAATACTTATATTACATGCAGTGCATTACGATCCGCATTAAATCTCACATGGATTAAATTGTCTTTATGATGCAATGTATTTGACGATAAAGTCTAACATGAATTAAAGCTAACATGATGTTACTACTTAATGATTGATTTTCTGGATTAAGTTATGGGAAATATTTTCAATCCACAATTAGTTTTTCATGGTTCCCGTAACAAGCATGGGTGGAGTGTCCACTCAAAATGTTGGTCTGAAAAATGTTCACACGGTTTAATCCAGAAAATCAATCACAATGATGACAAACTGATAAAACCTGCACACTCAAAATGTTAGTACTGTATTTATTGAGTATAAGTTAATATACTAGTACAAAGTTGGCACCAGTTTAAAGTCTACATGAGAAAATATAATAGGGAAAATTGACTTCAAACCTTATTGCAAGTGCCTTACATTTAGTCACAAAGCAAGTCTGTAAGATGTTTTAACGTGCATTCACATAAAGTATCATCACATAAATTAACATTGAATTTGAACCAAAATTTTCATATATGTAGCAAATAATATAAAATTCCTCAAAAGGTAGCTTGAAGAGAATATTTGATATACTACAAACATTGACAACTTTTTCTTCATGTATATTAATTAGTCATTCAAAAAGCAAAATTACATTCATGAATCATCTCCACCTAATCTCCTTATATTTTCTCAAGCAGATCAAGTACAGCTTGAGGATGAAGATTTCCACAGTTAATCATAATGACAAAGAGAGTTTATGGAATTAAATTGTGTGTTGAAATGTCCCTACATTTTGAGTGGACACTCCACCAATCATCAAGGGGACAAAATGAAAAGTTCAAAGTGGTATTGAAGAGAGTGAGCAAAAGATAATAATAAATAAGGTAAGGGTTTTGCACCTGCATTAATAAATATAATTATGCACACTTGATATAGTGAGATGTTGTGTTGATCTAAAAGACAAATTGAAAAGTTAAAATTTGAATGGTGTTATCTAATTCGCATAAAGTATCATCACATGAATTAACAATGAACTTGAAGTGAAATTTTCACATATGTACTAAATAATATAAAATTCCTCAAAAAGTAGCTTGAAGAGTATTTATTATACTACAAACATTGAAAAAGTTTCTTCATGTATACTAAAAGTCATTCAAAAAGAAAAATTACATTCATGAATCATCTCCACCTAATCTCCTTATATCCGCTCAAGCAGATCAAGTACAGCTTGTACACCAAATTTATTTATCTTGGTCTTCCTGCAATCTTCTTTGTTTGGCATCCATGCCCGAACTATGGTATTAATTGGAACAGATCCAAGTTCCATGTCATCATGATTTGGTACCCAATATTGTTTTAAAAATTTTCCCTTGTATTTCCCTGAGCTAGGCTGCCACCAATCAATCTTTACATGAAGGGTCTCGTTGTCATCATCCTGGAAGATATCTGAGGTAGCTTTTGCCATCCAAATCATCTCTCCTTCATCCTCATTTCCTGATCTAACAAGCAACATCTTTCATTTCTCAACATCAATTCTAGGATCGAATGTTGGCTTTGGCTTGTTGCACTTGGGTCCAACATATATCGGTTCATTTGTCACATTATCAAAATCCCCATCCATAATACTTGATATTGCATTAAGTGCATTACCATCAACGTTAACATTTTGCCTCGTCTTGGGCCAAAAATCATTAGAAGAAGAATCACTTTCATCCAAGGGTGTATGGTCATTATATATTCCATCTAATGCATCAATAACACTTTTCCAATACTCTAGTTTTTTATTCCAATCCTTTGTGACAATTGGTGAATTCTCATTTCCAATAGTCTCTTTCCACATTTTTATGTATGATGTTAGCCATTCCTTTAGTTCTTTTAAATAAACATCATTGCCCTTGGGACGTAAGAAAGATGGCTTCCCTGTGGGCAATATAGGTCGACCTTCATCATCTATATTCCACAACTCAACCGGTTCTGACCACTCAATGTATTTGATGGATTCTTTATACCTCATAATTGGAACATCATTGAGTACAAGAAATTGGAAGTATTGGACATTAAGATGTCCAACTAGTGCATTTCCCCCCTCCTTGATGTACCCATTAAGAAAGCTTTTGAAGTCATACACTTTGTCAATAAGTTTAGGTGGAAACACATGTTTTTCTTCTATTGTGCGATATGTATCCATCATCTTAGGTAAAGAATATATATCTTTACTTTTCAAGTTGGAAGACATTCTTCCGTAGGTTCCATCTATGTCTTCATGGGTGTGCCCCACAAGCAAGAACCATACCTCAATAGTGATGAAGACACCAAGTGCAATTAATAGTGATAGAAACATGAAAACATAACGATTCTTATTATCACTAGCTTCATTGTCCAAATGTAACAATAAATGTGGAGGAAGAGGTTTAAAATCAAGATTTTGATTTTTTGAGTTTCCATTTAAAGATAGGAAAGCATCCTTGTACACTCTACATTTTGAGTAAATAGAGTTTTGAAATAATGCATTTGAAACTATGTTTCTTGAACTTCCACTCTCATAAAGCAAATCACCATACATATCAAGGTGTGGGTCTTCAAGGTCCCTCAAGCACTTTGCAAGAGATGTAATGGTAAAATGTGATCCCATGTGTACAGATGGTAGGGAGAAATGACCAAAACCTCTTGTGCTATGCCCATGTGTTAGCATACCTGTCAACGACAAACCCAAGTTTGTTCCTACAACAGATTTTGATTTTACACGTAATTCCTTTTCACCTAACATTTCACCCTCAACCATGTCATACTCACGAACATTAACTATGATCCCTTTGGCAATGCACATGCTTGTTCCCATGCATTCATGTGTAAGAGAAACCTTTTTACATGTGAATGTAAGCCTATCTTTGGGAGTATTTACTAGATGATCATGACAATGAGTTTCCAAATATGATTCTAGCCAAATCTCATAAGATGATTCTAGCCAAATCTCATAAGATCCCAATGCACCCCCCAATGTATTTTCAAATACTGTTGGATGTGGCAAGAGAGCATCATGTTTTAACACCTTCTCAATGTTAACCAATGATGGATCATTTATTTACCATCCTTCCATGCACCTTATGACCAATCTTTGTATTGAATATGGAATTTTCACCCACCTTCACTCCACATTGCAAAAGATCTACCTTGTCTCCAATAGAAAATGCAGAAGAGGCATTTGCACCTATACAACAAATTAAACAAACTTAGTATTTGCTCAAAAAAACAAGCAATGTACTCTAAAAACCACTTAACATGTGCTTCAAGATTTTAATTTACCTTTGTTATGCCTCAAATCTATGATCTTCCATGGATGTAAGTCCCCTTCATCAACATCTTCCACAATCAAATGTGGTTCAATGACATCAATTATCAAAACCATAATTGAATTACATTAAGCATTTCTCCACCATAATGAGTTGTAGTCTCTGTAGATTCAACCCTTCCTAGTCCAATAACTTGACCATTAATTAGGAGGTCAACATAGTCCCCTCTTGTCAAAATTATATTTTCCATTGTAACTCCTCCCAATTTTTGTAACACATTTGAATTGTAGTTTGTAATTAAGGTTATACCATATGAAGTGTATGTTCAAAAAAGTAACATAGTTGCAATAATTCAAATCTAGTTGAAGTTAACTTTAGTCCTTAAATCATTGTACGATGAGTGAAATCTAATGTGTTAGCTTTCATAATGTAGTTTCCATCTAACACAACCACGTTGTCATCAATCATAAGATAATTTTCCATCTAACACAACCACAATGTCATCAAATACATTACACCATGATGGAAATCTAGTTGGAGTTAGCGTTCCTCCTAACAAAAATGGCACGATGAGTGAAAGCTCATGTGTGTTAGGTCAATACACCATGATGAAAATCTAGCTGAAATTAATTTTCTATCTAACACAGCCACATTGTCACATTGCACCGTGATGGAAATCTAGTTGAAGTTAGCTTTCGACCTTAAATCGTTGCACGATGAGTGAAATATAATGTGTGTTAGCTTTCATAATGTAGTTTTCCATTTAGCATAACCACATTGTCATCAATCAAAATGCACTATGTTGAAAATCTAGCTACAGTTAGCTTTCGTTCTTAAAGCATTGCACAGTGAGTAATAGCTAATGTGTGTTAGCTTTTGTAAGGTAGTTTTCCATCTAACATAGCCACATTGTCATCAAATACAATACACCATGATGCAAATCTAGTTGGAGTTAGCTTTCCTTCTAAAAACATGGCACGATGAGTGAAAGCTAATGTGTGTTAGTTTTCATAAGGTAGTTTTCCATCTAACACAGCCACATCATCATCGATCACATTGCATCGTGATGGAAATCTAGCTGGAGTTAACTTTCATCCTAAATCATTGCATGGTGAGTGAAATCTAATGTGTGCTAGCTTTCATAATGTAGTTTTCCATCTAGCACAACCACATTGTCCTCAATCACAATGCACTAGACGGAAATCTAGTTAGAGTTAGCTTTTGTTCTTAAAACATTGCATGGTGATTAAAGCTAATGTATGTTAGCTTTCATAAGGTAGTTTTCCATCTAACACAACCACATTGTTATCAAATACATTACACCATGATGGAAATCTAGCTGGAGTTAGTTTTCCTTCTAACAACATGGCACTATAAGGGGAAACTTATGTGTGTTACCTCATTACACCATGATAGAAATCTAGCTGGAGTTAGCTTTCATTTTAACAACATGACACGTTGAGTGAAAGCTAATGTGTGGTAGATTTCATAAGGTAATTTTCCATGTAACACAACCAAATTGTCATCAATCACATTGCACTGTGTTGGAAATCTAGCTGGAGTTAGCTTTCATCCTTAAATCGTTGCACGGTGAGTGAAATTTAATGTGTGTAAGCTTTCATAGTGTATTTTTCCATCTAGCACAACCACATTATCATCAATCACAATGCACCATGATGAAAATCTAGCTGGAATTAGATTTCGTTCTTAAAACATTGCACGGTGAGTAAAGCTAATGTTTGTTAGCCTTCATAAGGTAGCTTTCCATCTAACAAAGGCACAGTTTCATCAAATACATTACACCGTGATGGAATTATAGCTGGAGTTAGTTTTCCTTCTAACAACATGGCACTATAAGGAAAAGTTTATGTGTGTTAGCTCAGTACACCATGATGGAAATCTAACTGGAGCTAGCTTTCCTTTTAACAGCATGGCACAATGAGTGAAAGCTAACGCGTATTAACTTTCATAAGGTAGTTTTCCATGTAACACAATCACATTGTCATCAATCACATTGTGCCGTGTTGGAAATCTCGATGAAGTTAGCTTTTATCCTTAAATCGTTGCATGGTGAGTGAAACCTAATGTGTGTAAGCTTTCATAGTGTAGTTTTTCATCTAACACAACCACATTGTCATCAATCACAATGCACCATGATGGAAATCTAGTTGGAGTTAGTTTTCGTTCTTAAAACATTGCACGGTGAGTAAAACCTAATGTTTGATAGCTTTCATAAAGTAATTATCTATCTAGTACAACTACATTGTCATCAAATACATGACACCATGATGGAAATCTAGCTAAAGTTAACTTTCCTTCTAACATCGCACTATGAGTGAAAGCTTATGTGTGCTAGCTTATTACACCATTATGAAAATCTAGCTGGAGTTAGCTTGCTTTTTAATAACATGGTAGGATGAGTGAAAGCTAATGTGTGTTAGCTTTCATAAGGTAGGTTTCTATCTAACACAACCACATTATCGCATTGCACCGTGATGGAAATCTAGCTGGAGTCAGCTTTCAATCTTAAATCCTTGCACGGTGAGTGAAATCTGATGTGTGTTAGCTTCAGAATGTAGTTTTTCATTTATCACAACCACGCTGTCATTAATCAAAATGCACCATGTTGGAAATCTAGATAGAGTTAGTTTTCATTCTTAAAATGTTGCACGATGAGTAATATCTAATCTGTGTTAGATTTCGTAAGGTAGTTTTCCATCTAACACAGCCACATTGTCATCAAATACATTACACCAGGATGCAAATTTAGCTGGAGTTAGCTTTCCTTCTAACAACATGGCACGATGCATGAAAGTTAATGTGTGTTAGCTTTCATAAGGTAGTTTCCATCTAACACAACCACATCGTCATCGATCACATTGCACCGTGATGGAAATCTAGCTGGAGTTATCTTTCGTCCTTAAATCATTGCATGATGAGTGAAATCTAATATGTGTTAGCTTTCATAATGTAGTTTTCCATCTAGCACAACCACATTGTCATCAATCACAATGCACCATGATGGAAATTTAGCTAGAGTTAGCTTTCGTTCTTAAAACATTGCATAGTCAGTAAAGCTAATGTCTGTTAGCTTTAATAAGGTATTTTTTTTATCTAACACAGCCAAATTGTTATCAAATACATTACACCGTGATGAAAATCTAGTCGGAGTTAGCTTTCCTTCTAACATCATGGCATTATAAGGGAAAGCTTATGTGCTAGCTTATTACACCATGACGAAAATCTAGCTGGAGTTAGCTTTTCTTTTAACAACATGGCACGATGAGTGAAATCTAATGTGTATTAGCTTTCATAAGGTAGGTTTCCATGTAACACAACCACATTGTCATCAAGCACATTGCACCATGTTGGAAATCTAGATGGAGTTAGCTTTCATCCTTAAACTCTTGCATAATGAGTGCAATCTAATGTTTGTAAGCCTTCATAGTGTATTTTTCCATCTAGCACAACCACATTGTCATCAATCACAATGCACTAGGATGGAAATCTAGCTGAAGTTAGCTTTCATTCTTAAAAATTTGCAGGGTGAGTAAAGATATTGTATCTTGGCCTTCATAAGGTAGTTTTCCATCTAACAGAGCCGAATTGTCATCAAATACATTACACCATGATGGAAATCTAGCTGGAGTTAGCTTTCATTCTAACAACATGGCACTATAAGGGAAATCTTATGTGTGTTAGCTCATTACACCATGATGAAAATCTAGCTGGAGTTAGCTTTTATTTTAACAACATGGCACGATGAGTAAAAGCTAATGTGTGTTAATTTTGATAAGGTATTTTTCCATGTAACAAAACCACATTGTCATCAATCACATTGAGTTGTGTTGCAAATCTAGCTGAATTTAGCTTTCATCCTTAAATCGTTGCACTGTGAGTGAAATCTAATGTGTGTAAGCTTTCATAGTATAGTTTTTCATCTAGCACAACCACATTGTCATTAATCACAATGCACCATGATGGTACTCTAGCTGTCGTTAGCTTTCGTTCTTAAAACCTTGCACTGTGAGTAAAAGCTAATGTGTGTTAGTTTTCATAAGGTAGCTTTCCATCTAACACTGCCACATTGTCATCAAATATATTACACCATGATGGAAATCTGACTGGAGTTAGCTTTTCTTCTAACATGGCACTATGAGTGAAAGCTTATGTGTGTTAGCTCATTACACCATTACGAAAATATAACTAGGGTTAGCTTTCTTTTTAACAACATGGCACGATGAGTGAAAGCTAATGTGTGTTAGCTTTCATAAGGTAGTTTTCCATCTAACACAACCACATTGTCAAATTGCACTGTGATGGAAATCTAGCTGGAGTTAGCTTTCAACCTTAAATCGTTGCACAGTGAGTGAAATCTAATATGTGTTAGCTTTCAAATGTAGTTTTTCATTTAGCACAACCACATTGTCATCAATCAAAATGCACCATGTTGGAAATCTATCTAGAGTTAGCTTCCGTTCTTAAAACGTTGCACGGTGAGTAATAGCTAATGTGTGTTAGCTTTCGTAAGGTAGTTTTCCGTCTAACATAACCACATTGTCATCAAATACATTACACCATGATGGAAATCTAGTTGGAGTTAGATTTCATTTTAACAACATGGCACGATGAGTGAAAGCTAATGTGTGTTAGCTTTCATAAGGTAGTTTTCCATCTAACACAACCACATCGTCATCGATCACATTGCACCGTGATGGAAATCTAATTGGAGTTAGCTTTTGTCCTTAAATCATTGCACGGTGAGTGAAATCTAATGTGTGTTAGCATTCATAATTTAGTTTTTCATCTAGCACAACCACATTGTCATCAATCACAATGCACCATGATGGAGATCTAGCTAGAGTTAGCTTTCTTTCTTAAGACATTGCACGATGAGTAAAGCTAATGTTTGTTAGCCTTCATAAGGTAGTTTTCCATCTAACATGGTCACATTGTCATCAAATACATTACAATATGATGAAAATCTAGCTGGAGTTAGCTTTCCTTCTAACAACACGGCACTATAAGGGAAATCTTATGTGTGTTAGCTCATTACACCATGATGGAAATCTAGCTAGAGTTAGGTTTCATTTTAACAACATGGCACGATGAGTGAAAGCTAATGTGTGTTAGTTTTCATAAGGTAGTTTTCCATGTAAACAACCACATTGTCATCAATCATATTGAGTCGTGTTGGAAATCTAGCTGAAGTTAGCTTTCATCCTTAAATCGTTGCACGGTGAATAAAATCTAATGTGTGTAAGCTTTCATAGTGTAGTTTTCCATCTAGCACGGCGACATTGTCATCAATCATAATGCACCATGATGAAAATCTAGCTGAAGTTAGCTTTCATTCTTAAAACATTGCACGATGAGTAAAAGCTAATATGTGTTAGCTTTCATAAGGTAGCTTTCCATCTAACACTGCCACATTGTTATCAAATACATTAAACCATGATGGAAATCTAGCTGGAGTTAGATTTCCTTCTAACATGGCACTACGAGTGAAAGCTTATGTGTGTTAGCTCGTTACACCATTATGAAAAGCTTATGTGTGTTAGCTCTTCGAAATAGGGTGCAAAAAAAATCTCATTGAATTCATGGTTTTATTTTGGTCTCACTGCAATGGTATACAAGGTAATAAACCTCAACATAACTCTGCAAGTCCAACCTAAACTCCTACCGCCAAAATGAATGACCAAAACCATCACATTAAACTTTGACATGTTGGCAGTTATACCCTTCACAGTGAATGTCTGTGGATCCATCCGTATCTCACCAATATTCATCATTGTTAGTATCATTGTTTTGATGATGATTGTCATCGTCATCATCATGGCATCATCATCATCGTCATCATCCTTATCCTTGTCATTGTCATGGTAATGATAACGCTTGGAACTAAAACTAGTAGAATTAAGTAGGTTTGGAGTCTAGCCAATTCTCATTCTAAATGAAGATTGCAAGCCAAGATAGAGGAAAAAAATGTTATAGAAACTAGATTCACTTACACAATATTCTATACTCATTGGAGTTGTTGTAATATATAATTCTCCTCTTTTAAAAGAATCATTAAAGCGTAGTCGTAGCCAATCCATCGTTATATTTTTCTTGAAGTAGATTTTCCAGGGTCAATATGTGTTAAAAATTGTTTGTCAATTAGTGAAGAATTTATAGAGTTTAAGAAAATATTAGATAAGATTTATGTTGATAAAGAGTAGTGATCCTTTCTCATAATAATGTACACTCTACAACCTACAACCTTACATATTATCTAGTTTCATATCATCTCCCACCACTATCCACTATGACTATAGGGGATGAATCCCCCAACAGCTCTGTATTTTAGTTTAAGATAAAGTTTTGTATCTTAGTTGTGAGGATCAATCCTCGGTGATTAAAGAAAGATTGGAACTTAGAGCCCTCGATTCATGGTGAGGATGGTTGAATAATATGGTGGTAAATCTCTAAATGCTCAACACAAATCAAACTCACTCTACTAAGAGAATAACAATAATGGGTCATAGATCCAATTAAAAAAAATGTATTATGGATAGGCTTTTGGACTTACATCATTCACATGCCCTTTAAGGTTACAATGCAAAAGGACACCTAATCAAGCTCCTAATACCACAATACCTCTAGATATGGGAATTTTCTATGGGGACTATACTATTCCACTCTAGTCCTTAGTGCCTCCAGTTGTTATATATATGGTTTCTTGTAAAAATAAATTGTAAAAGATTAGGGCTTGGCTGAGCCCAATCTTTACATTTATTGTATTTGCAAGTCCACCATATCCATCCACAACTCATAACCAAATCTAGTGTTGAAAGAGTTCATCTCATGGCCACTATGGTATATAATGTGCACAATGTGTTGATATAATAAAGAACACACATGTATGTAAACAAAATTTTATACATTCCCACAATCAATGTGGGATAGAGATGTAAAGGGCGTCAAAGGCAATATGAAGCCTAAAGATTAATGTGCATCCAAAAGCAAAAAAATTGGGAGCTTGACGATAGGATCAACAACAATGTTTTATAGATGCATCGGGAAAGGCTTCAAGGGTTTATCCTCTAGGTGCTCTAATCGTTGATATTGTGACGGAGCATCATTCATCGACAACCAAATCGAGTCTATGAAGCCTATACACATCTGTTGGAAATTTCATAGCTCAATTATGTTGCTCAGTTTTAGATCTAGGTCTTGAGACCAATTCTCCACGTGTCCTTGAATGATTCTTTTATGCAAGTTAAAGCTCACCATAAAATCCAATCCAAGACTCAGATTTATCTTTATGTGAATTTAATCTTACATTTAGTTGTATTTTTTTTGTTATGAATGGGCATGCTTCCTTTCTAAGTGAATGAAGAGCTAGTTTGTTTTCGAGTGAGTGGTTCGTTTGAAAGTTGGTTCCTTTGTATGGCCTTCCAATGGCTAGGGGACACCACTATAAATTAAAAAAAACAAAGGAAAAATGTCCCAACTACACTTTGGGTTACTTCATTGGGGTCCATGGGCTCAAACCTTCCATAACCATTCATGATTTCTATATAGGTGATCTCTTTAGTCAACACTAGCCCCATGTTTCCTTTTATAGATTACTTATTTCAAAGAGAAAATTAAGCCATCACACTCAATTCCTTCTCCATGAGCTCAAAGCCTCAAAGTTGTAGCATGCAACATTGCAATGTGCATTGCCAAGTCAGGTGGTCACAAACAGACTACCTTGCTTTCACATTTTTTGCAAAGCTAACTTTTGTCTCACATGGATATTGGAGTGAGGAGCATTCTACATTGTGCGTCATATTTTACATTATTGTTGTATGATAAGAGGGTGTTCTATTTTATATTAGGGGGGCGAGCTGAAATTCATCAGTCTAACTGTTGTTCCAAAATAGCACATAGGTATTTCCTTAGTTGTGCCTCCTTGCATGAATGATAGCTAAGCTAACAACCAGGTGATGCATGCATCCTTATCCTATGTGACTGTTGTTTCCCTCCTGCTTGCATGAGTCTAAAAATAACATTGAAGCCAACTTTTAGTTAACTATGTTTTGTTCTAGGTGTCACTTCTACTTTGTGCAATGAACTGTAAGTGCCACCTAGCTACACCCTCAACTCGTGCCTTTTAATCCTTTTTAAGGCGCCCTTTTCTACAAACTCACCATGATTGAGATTTTCTTCATAATGCTTTAATTCGTTTTCATCTTTGAGCTCTAACTGTGCATATATTTCACCAGGGCATGGTTTTAACATGTTTGTAAATTCCTCTCTTGACAGCCCTGAATTGTATCCCTGTATTTGTTGATTAGGATAATGAATAATTACTTGTCGCTCTATTGTTTGTCCCTGGTAAAGTTGATAAAAATTTGCTCAAGGTAATGTGCTCCATCTCTAGTCCACTCACAAGATGAATCCTACCAGTGCCCTCAACAAAGATGCCCTGTGGGTCAAGTTGTTTTATCCAAATTCAAAAGTGAGCTTATCATGGTGTTGGAGTATCAGTTTGAAAAGTGGGTTGTAGTTTATCTCATTGTTTAAACAAAGAGAATGCCATAATACATACAAGCCCAAACCAGCTTGGGACATGGCAACGAGTCTACTAAGTTACTAACATCTCGAAGGTGGCCTACAAATCTGGTTCAGACTAGAGAGAATGATACATTAGTCATTTTGTTGACCTTGAAACTTGTCAACAGTCGTCACCTTGCTCAAAGATCTAATGAGAGGATTAGGCATGCCTTTGTTTGATCATATTGGGAATCAAGTGCCTTTGACCATTGTAAGCAGTCAAGATTGATATTTTGCTGGCAGGGTAGCCTAGTAATCACATTTACATATAAACATTCACCACATATTCTGCTTCACCAAGTTTTTGATGCAAAACCTAGGGAAAATAGCATATTCGTCCATACCATGGTGATCAGGGACATCTACAAGCTGATATCCTTAGCAGAAACCTGATTTGTAAGATGAAACATCTGCTCTTTTTGCACATATGACAAATCACCTAATGCTTGTATCTCTAGTTGTAGAGTTTTGTTAAACTGGGTTTTTCTCTACCTTGTGTATTGAGTTTTACATAGGGTATTGCTAAGCCAAAAAAACCTTGTGAACCAACTCGGGTTCATGTTGTTGTACTTCTGGAAATCCATGTTCTTAACTACTGGTTGTAACTGATGATTATCACCATTCAATATGCAATGTTTGAGCATTGCATGCTTGTCTTCTTGTCTTCGTAACAACATAGGTGTGAATGTTTCCTTAAATGATAGAACATGATAAACTGCCATTAATAATGGCCTTTGCAAATTAGAACTATGTCGAAAACTAACTTCATTTAAATTTGCGACAAAAGCCTAAAAACTTGTGATACTAGCGTAGCTTCAACCATTTATGTGGAGAAATTCTTACCATCATTCCACGATAGGCATGTATGAAAAGGATTTGAAACTGACACATATTTTGACATATAAACGAGGATGGGGAGAGGGATATGCTTAGATATGTAAACTGACACATATTTAATTATTTGTTGCTTAGTTCCACTTGAAGAATTTGTTTTTGTGTCTAGGAATTTAGTTGTTTTAGAATTCTCCTATGAAAATTGTACAATTACACAGAAGCAATCTTAAACTTGTTGTGCTTATCCAAAGTTAATTGGACCTGTCTTCAGCGAGATTTTGCAATAACATTGCACTATTTGCTACTCCATTGCAATTAGGGAATATGCATAATCCTTATTTGGAATCAAAATTTCAGAAGAGAGCATATCTAAAACAGGTTGTTGGCACAACACAAATCAGGGGGTTCATTGGCTGACAACATGGTGCCCTCAATTGAAAATAAGAAACCTAAATACCATTCTATTGCAGATTCCTAAGAACAATAAAATAGGAGAGTATCGTAAAGACAGGTAATTTTGTTTCCCTTTTCAAAATTTCAGGGGTTCATGCAAATGAGGAAATGGACCTGCACATCAATGGTCGATTACCATAGCAATCTACTGACATAGTATGTGGGGACGAACATACAACCAAAGCCATAAGAAACAATCCCCACAATACTCAGTTGAGGTCTCCATAAAAAAATACTACCCTAAAGCAAACTCTGAATGGACCTAACAAACCCTGAATAGTAGAACCCTTGCAGCTAAACAATTCTAAGTCCATATTTAGAACATCTAGGTGAAGTACTAGGACGGAAACCTACAAGGTCATGAGTTCCATGCACTCCTACTTTGTTTATAAACTAATAGTGTTTGCACTAAATATGCTTGTTTTGTTGCGGGTACCCCAACCTAACTAAAGCCAAAACAAAATTGAGCCACATCAACCATGGAGCCTTCATAAACCACACATACCGTTGCATTACCTCATTCCTTATTCTACTTGTAGACAACTTGTAATCAAGTGAAACCCTGGCCATATATAATATGCAATACATGCGATAACACATAATGACAATGAACCTGCTTACAACATACTGTTGCATTACCTCATTCCTTATTCTACCTTTAGACAACTTGTAATCAAGTGAAACCCTGGCCATATATAATATGCAATACATGTGATAACACATAATGACAATGAACCTACTTACAACATGTCATTATTTCCCATGGTCCATAGCTACCGAAAACCAAATCACAAAAATAAAAAGCATGTGGTACTTCCATAATAAAGACAAATACATCAGCAACATCATAGAATAAACCATAGAGTGATCACATATCATCAGCATATGAAGCAGGAGTAATGGACTCTCAACCAACAACCTTTTCTAGTACCTTGACCATAATGCACACTACAAGGACACCCTAAAACTGCCTATTATTCTATTTTTGTGGAGGCAAAACTTTTTAATTATTGGATTTTAAATAAGGGGATATGCTTCGTTGTGACACTTCGCGATCGATCTAATGTTTACAAGCTTTTGTGTAAACATCTGGTGACTCCAAAGTTGAAGTTAACATCTAAAAATGGCAATGTTCTGGGAAAGAGATTCAATCAAGAAATTTCACAAAATTTTAGGACATATGCTAATGTCAAGAACTAGAAAATAGTAAGCAAAGCTCACTTCCATCACAAAATGATCTACAATTTCAAACTCTGCAAAAGATTTTTACTTCAAAACAAAAAACATAATTCATGTTAATAATATGCAAGAACAGATTCTATGATTTCAACTTTCTATTCTTTAAATGCAGATGCAATTCCAGAATGAAACATAGCTCTAATGTTTGAACAAACTGAAACATCCATGTTCCCAACTCTGTGTGTAATAAATTTGAATAAAGAAACAATCAAGCATTCAAATTTAGGCAAAGCCAAACACTACAGAATACCAAATTTGAAATAACAAAGCTTGAAAACTGAAACCAGCCTAGCAATTGGAAGTCATTAGACATTAAATAGTGGATTAAGACTGGAGCATTAATAAGCATTTCTAATGAAGACCAGAGATGATAGTATACAGGCAAATCTGTGCTAACAGCTTTCTAGACTCTAAATTAAATAAGATATATTAAATAATAAAATTAAATAAGATAAATTTATTCATATTGCTCAGCCTCACCTTTTTGTGCAACCTAAGCCTTGATAGGAGGTGTGATGATTGAATTGACTTTCCTTGAAGCTAAATTTGAAACATCTTGCTTCTTTGGAGAAGGTAGCACTGGTGCAGTCACGCTCTGTAGCTTTTGTTGTAGGATGGATGTCATGCAGCATATCGATAACATGGGCTCAAGGAAGACTAGGCCAAAGCTACCAGTACCATTTTAGTATGTGGGACTTGTATCTTTGATATTTCACCCTTGTCTTGGGTAATAACGAGATATTTTCATGTCTTGAAACTATAGCATACGTTCTTGAGCATATGAATAATAGTCCAGAGCTGCCAGTACAATTTCAATATGTGGGACTTGTATCTTTGATAGTTTACACTTGTCTTGGATGATAACGAGTTATTTCATATCTCAAAAAATTATAGCATTCACTCTTGACCACCTATTTGTGGAAGCTCTTTATCAAATTGAAATATATTTCAAGCAATGCACATACTAGCCTTTGGAATCAAAATTAACTTGGATAATAGAAAACATGTTGTTGGCACCAAATTCAGCTTAGATGATAGAAAACTTACGGCTCTAGACGATGAAATCCCACAAATAAGTTGATGAATGGCATATTTCATAGTCGGAGCACAATTTTTTAGAAAAGCATCTTTAGTAGCTTTTAGCTTTAAATCTCCATTATCGTTGCCCTCAGTGCCGCTTTGCTCATAAATCGTCTAGACTTCCTGCAGCTCCTGAACTAAAGTTAATGTAGCAGCTGCCCTAATCCTGGCATCTACAGAGGAGAGGTTTCTAAACACATCCATGTGTAACTCTGGTTGAACAGGGCCAGCGTCATTCCCATGTGGAGGGTTACTCCAGAAAGCTCGGGTTTGTAAGCTTCATCAATGCATCCATTCTGAGCATAACCCGAAATCATTGATGTCCAAGATACCAGATTCCTTTCAGGCATTTCATCAAAGAGTTTGGTAGGCTCGTCAAGCAAGAAATTATGTGCATATCCCACAATCATTGATGTCCAGGAGACCACATTTCATTTAGGCATTTTGTCAAACAGTTCAAGAGCCTCATTAACATACCCCTTCTGTGCATATCTGCAATCATAGCATTCCATGTGACAACATCTCGGCTAAGCAATTTGTCAAACAAATAACGTGCAGTGTTGATATTCCCATATTTTGCATACATGTAAAGAAGGGCATTCCCTACAAAAACTTCAGATTGAAACCCACTTCTGATTATTTCTTCATGAACCTTCGCCATTGCTTCCAAGTGGGTACATGCTGGGAGAAGGATGGATAGAGTGAATTGATTGGGGGGAATACCTGTTCCTTGCATTTGATTGAAAAGTGTCAATGCTTCTTTGCCATGGCTAGCCCTAGAGTAAGCTGCAATCATGATACTCCACAATACCACATTTCACTCAGGCATTTGCTCCAAAAACCTGTGACCATCGATTAAATTCCCGCACTTGGCATACACGCTTAGGAGTTTATTGGGCAGAGCCTTGTTAGTGCAATTAAATTTGAAAGCACTTTGGATGATGTGAGCATGGACCAGCTTGGCCTCTGGCAGAGCTCTGTTAATAAGGCATACCTGCAAGAGAGAATGATAAGTAGAGCAATCTACTTGTTCGTCCATCAAATGCAAAATGCACATGGCTGCTTTCAATCGTCGTTGTTTACACGCCATCTCACATCGTCTTCACTCAGGTTAGCATTCTTCGCCACCACAGGGGATTTCAGTTTCGTTGGGTGACTGCCTACCTGGTAAAAGTTCAATGGTTGAGTAACTGCAGGATGAATAAACTCCAGCAGACAACGGAGAAGGGAGATGATAGACTAGAGGGTCTCTTTTGACCACCAAGATTATGGGTTTTTTTAAAGCACTAAAAAACAACTTTATATTATAAAACAAAGTTGTATCAACTAACTACATTTTTATTTTTCGGAAGAATAGAGTTCTTTCTTATAATCCAAAATAAATTATCACTTGATAAAACATGATATTTATATTTTCTTCTCCTAGTACTATTTTGACATTTTTATAGGTTTTGTAATAAACAACATATCATAACAACGATGACAAAACAAGAAAGATGCCACCCAAAAAAACAAGCTATTTGTAAACAAAGTTTACTAGATGAACAACTCCTAAATCAAAAGAACCTTAATGTTTGTGATTGTATAGGCATTTCATCTTTGAGCTCTTTAAAATAAATATTTCCATCCAATTCACCGATGCCTTTCTTTGAAAGTCTATTTGCTTCATCATTTAATTCTCTATAGATATGCTTAAAAGTAATGTGTGAGAACTCATATATCAACTTTCTAACATTTCCCATCCAATTTTCCAATAACAAAGAGTAAAGCAGTTACCCCTCTAGCTCAATCTGTAATAGCTTTTGAATTGCCAACCATCAGAATAGAAGCGAGTCCCAGTCTCCTAACAAACCAAAGAAGTCCCCGTAAGGCAACCAGCTCCACTCTTGTATTAGTTCCCTTTCCAACCCCAAAGATGTTCCTCCTACGGAGTTCTGCGACCAGTCCCTAAGATAACCTATAATATTCGCATAAACCAATAAAAGGATCAAAACCAATAAATACTTGAGTACCTTGGTCGACGACCCAACAGATCGACTGGTTAATAATGGGGAAATACTTCAAAAAACTACTCCAAATAGATGAAATAAACTCATTCTAATCCCCATTTATATCCCAGATAGAATTAGTTAATCTTTATTGATTTGCAAATGATGAAACGCATCCCTTCGCTTTTGTCTCCATGTTTCCTCCTTTTGTTTCAATTTTTTCTTCTTTATTTATCTCAAGCATAAGAAGCTTTTCTTTTCTCCTAGATGAAAAGTAATCTTCATCCACTTCCCCTATTATCATCTGAGTTTCTTCATCAATCTTTAGCAGCTCCTTTTCGTTTTCTATTTTAAGTAGCAAGCTTCTAATTAACGAAAGATAGTTTACAAGGAAACTATAAATAATTTATGGAGTGATTGGATTTTTTTTCACTTAGAAAAAACAATTCCTGTTATTGATAAAGAATCAAGGAATCCTCAATTACATAACATGTCAAATAGTGAGACTTGAACCTTAGTGGGGAGTGATTGAATTATTATAAATATAGAGATAGAGAGAGGTTTTTTATGAAAAATGGAAAATGTATAACGTAGATAAAAAATAATATAGAAGGATAAATTACACATGAGGAGGAGATAGTGTATAATGAGTGTGTGTGTGTGTGTGTTGATTTCATCTATTTCATCATTATTGTCAATGTCATTAATTTAGATGGCATGCATGAACATGCATTTCATCTTGTCTATTGGGCATATGGCCTCAGGGCACCTTTATGGCTACCGTCAACCTTAAGCCAGATTGTATACGTAATATGGTTGTTTATGGTAATCATAAGAACAATTGTTTTGTGAGGCTTCTTGGAATTTTGTTCCAGAGGTCAAGTATGAGGGGATCAAATTCCTCTCGATGAGACACCCATTGATGTTATTGTTGAGTATGAAGATGTATGGGTATCATACATAACATATACATTACATGAGCACATTGTTGGTGGGATGTTTCCAAAGGCCATGAAAACGACTTGAATTAAAGATGTATTGAAGCCATATGGGTGGCACAACCATAGCGTTTAAAGCCTAATTGCATTGTATTGACGTTGTTTCTAATGGACCTTGGATTTGTGGGGATACCCTTATCTTGCTCTCTTCATGAATTAAAGGTTTTTCTAATGACCATATAACTTAGTTATCTTTTCCTATGTGTGTGGGTTTCTATGAGAATAGGAAGGGAAGAATACCAAAAGTAAATGAGGAAGGTGAAATGTAGAAAGGAAATAGCAGGCCAAGCCTATTTTGGAAATGATTTGCATTGTTGGGTTACCCTAAAGGAAGAAGGGAAGGAAGGGAATGTTAGAATAATCTGTCAGGATTATTGTAAATAAATAATAAATAGGAATATGAATAGATAGGAAGACGAAAAGGCTGGTAATCAACCGCCTCATTGTAATCTATAAATTAATGTTTTAGCCATGAATAGAGATCGAATCGGGAGTTATTACCAACAAGTGGTATCAGAGCAGGTTGTCTTCCATAACTCCTGCCTGCGTTCTGCCATATCTAATTCAGGCTGCCTGGCTTCCTGCCCATCACCAGTCTTCCCCTACGCACATTCATTATGTGCTTTTATTTTCTGCTCATACGTTTGATACCTAACCCTAACGCTTCATCTCCTCCATGCCTAGTGCTGCGTTGAATGAATTATGGTTGTCTCGGCCATAGTCTCTGTGCTGAGTCTCAGCTAGAATGCCTGGCCTGCAATGTCTCGGCCACATACTGCTTATTAGGGTTTCCTTCTCACCCCCTTGTCTTAGAACCTAAGTCTGAAGACTGCGCCTGGAGAGATAATGTATTGATATACATTGCGTTGGAACTGTGTAAACCCTAACGCCTGCGTGGAGTCACGACTATAAAATTTGTGCTGAAATTTGATGCGTTGGAGCTGTGAGTATGATCATATGAAGACTGATATATCATACTGGAATATAGTCTGACTGTGATATATAATGTGACTGCGTGTACTTGGTGCTGCATTCACAAGTTGGTGTTCAAGACTTATGCCTCCGTTTTATGAGTGAAGCTGCGATCTGTTGAAGAGACTCGGTACTTATTGCTGCGACCTGCGATGGTATATAACTTGCTGCGTGATAATATATACTGGTGATTGCATATATATACTGCGTTGATGAGCCTGTGACTGATATTTGATGATAATATACTGCGTGATTGTATACTGGTGATTGCATACTGGTGATAATATACTGGTGATTGATAATATACTACGTTTTGATGAGGCTTGTATACCCTGCTGAGGCTGCGTGGAGAAGAAATGCTATTGTTCTGCCTGTAGACTGATATATAGCGTGGACTGCCTGCCTGGAGACTGCGTTAATAGCATGGAGTACTGGCGCCCAAGGTTCCAGCGAGCCGGCTTACAATACGTTGCTAGGGTATCCCTTTATGACTGCAAAGACAGTTCTGCGTGAAACCCTAATAGGTGCTGAGGATTATCATTGGTGAATATTACACAAGCTCATCTTCTCTTCAAGAGTGTGCTGCGACCTCCGTTGTTACCTCAGTCCTGCATGGAGCTGCATTGAATTGCTGCGTTTGCATATTATTTCAAAGACTGCTTTGAAACCATTTATTACTTGTTGCATCTAAAGCTGCGTGACTCCTCCTCCATGTGAAGCTGCGTTTTGATTTGCATGAAGCTGTGCTGAAGGCTGAATGCGTGGAGACCTGCGTGGAGACTGCCTGGTGCGGTGGTGAGGAGCTACGTTGAGTTGAAGTATTATTTGCTGCATGGAGAAATGCGCTGTGACTGCGCGGTACATTCTATTGTATTTGCAGTCAGAATAATGTATGCTGCGTGAATATTGTGATATTTTGATATTGGAGATTGCGCACAATTGGAGACTGCGCACCACTTTGATATATTGTGATATATGTTGAAGACCTAGCCTGAACCCTAACTTCTGTTTTAGTTTTTGTGAAGAAATAAATACCTATCTGAGACTGATATGTGCAAATGTTGTATGCTGCGACCGAGACTGATATATGCAAATGTTGTATGCTGTATATTATGCTGACTGCTAGTGATTGATATAAAGAAGGCTGGTGATATATTTTGTAACTACTGATATATTTGTTATAAACTTGCATTGTATTCACCTTGGCAGAGACAGTAGACCTGCAAGGTTATTATTTTTGACTTCTCTTTGAAAATTACACTTACAGTTGTAATAATGCAATCTATAGCATCTATAGTCGGTGCCACTCTCACTGGAAAAGACGCCTATTCAGAATGGTGGAGGAAGATCAAATCTGCCTTCATCTATAATGACCTTTGGGACGGCATTTGTGAAGGCACCACAATAGAGACAGCAGCCGGAAAGACCATAACCACAGACCCTGGACCTCCAGAATCAGAGAAAGAGAAGGTCATTTGGAGAACAAAAGACAAGAAAGCCTTAGCTGTAATCACTGCCACTGTCAGTGAAGAGGTGAGCCAGCACATATTGCCTGCAAAATCATGTTTTGAAGCATTAAAAACATTAAAAGAACTGTATGATTCACACAGTGAAATGGAAGTTATTCAACTAATGTTAAAATTATTCAGTCTTGAAGTAAAAGACAATGATCCTATGTTAGTTGCCTCTGAAATCAAAGCCATCATGCACAAGATTCAAGCCTCTGGTATGAAACCAAATCTTCCTCTTGCAGCATTTGTAAAATCTTTGTATCCTACTCACTCCAACTATCTTGACTCATTGCAAGCTAGTGACAAGTTCAAATCACTGACATTTGACACCTTGGTAGAAAAGATAGCTGACAGAGAGAAAGCCTTTGGTAAAAAGACAACCGAGCCTACTGGAGAATCACTTTGCTTTGCTTAA